>JARHVA010010037.1:0-32500 GCA_037957365.1 Torreya grandis
TTTAGTCTTTTAAAGTGATTTTAAAGGTGTTTAGGTCATTGTTACATGACTATGATTTGAGGCTAGTCGGTAGTTTTAAGTGGGCTACTTGTAGAGAAGGGTTTGAGTCATTTTTACCTATGTAAATTAATTATAATGAACTTGGTGATGTTTTTCAGGGTTTTAAGGTTATATTTATATGAATTTTTCCATGTTTTTTTGAAAAAATTGTGTTTTCCTTTAGTTATTCAATACAGATTTTCTAGGTATATACAGGCCTATTGTGAATTATGGTTTTCAGAATAGGTTTAAGTAATGGTTAGACCTAAAAGGTTTTTTGAACATAAAGTTAAGTTTTATAAGGTATATTTTAATGATATATTATGTGATAATATTATTCATATATTTTGGAAGTATTCAATAAATACGGAGTGTAATGTGTTTCTAATGAAGGCCTAAACGAATTAGGCCTCCTTAAAGCCTAAAAGAATATTTAGTCCTATATGTTGTGACTAACATATTTAAATGTTTGGTTATTTTTTTAAACATTTTATATGACTATTGACAAGTTAATCCAAGGGTTACAAGTGTCAATGGCCAACCATGGTGTGCAAGAGCAAGTGACTTGTATAAGAACACAACTAATTAGGCCTATTTGTTGGTGTTAGGACACGTGAGTGTGCAAGCAAAAAAATGATCACAAAGAAGATTAGGAGGAGGTCATTGTTGTCATTAATATATAATAGAATGTATAAAATATGAGTATTAAGGTCATATAACCTAATCAAGTCAAGAAGAAGTCTAGTTGATCGAAGAAGGCTAGAAGCCACTTTGAAAGGAATAAAAGTTTGTGAAGAGATGAAGAAGAGGATCATAATCTATTGAAGATTTAAAAAAGGACATATATTTAAGGTATAAGTATACTTGGATGAGTGGTTTCTTGGTTAAGAGGTGGTTGAGTTGGTGATAAGTAACTAAGGGATTTGGTGCTTCCTTGAAAGTGGGTGCTTGCTAAAGACTCTGTCAAGTTAGTGCTTGATAGACTTGGGCTTGAGATCTAGGTTGAGTATGTGCTCAACTAAATTTTATTCATTGATTTATAAGACTGGTTGTCTAAGCTATGGTCTATGGGTTTATTCCCCATGAGGGTTTCTAACATAGATGATGTGTTCATACTTGATATGTGTATATTCTATTTACTATGTTAGTTCGTATTGTTCATATAATTATGTTTCTTGATGAATGATTAGAAATCAATTGAAATGAAAGTAAAATTTTGTAAGGACATTTGTTTACACCCCCACCCCCCTCTTAGTCATCTTTCTTCCAACATCTTCCTAGTTTTAATTATTTTATACCTACAATAATATCAGAGATAAAACATTAAAAAATATTTATAATTCAAATTAATGGCCCACACTAAATTTGTGTACAATTCTTATTGATAAATAAAGCTAAAATAATCTTATTACAAAGTCACTTACATTAAAAATTAGGTGTAAAAGTAAAAAAGTAAATAAATAATTTACTTTAACCACTAAGTATACTAAAAATGGATTAAATATAAATAATTTAACTCATTGATAAATATTAAAATCATGCAAGTAAATCTCTTCTCTAGTTAAACAAACATGCACACTCACATGCACAATATACAAGTGAAAGTATAAAAATAATATTATAAAATAAAAATATAAAAATATAACTCTAAATTATAAGTTTGACTAAAATAACTTTAACTTAAGTTAAATAATCATTCAATGAACTAGATTTAATTGACAATTATCTCTATTTTATAGGAAATTCATGTAAAGTGTCTAAAATTGACCAAATTAATTAATATAGAATATAAATGAATTAATTAACCTTATTAAACAAATAAAACACCAAATAAACTAATTTTATCAATAATGATCTAACTATTTTTTAAAAAAAATGTTAGAAAACATCTAAAATTGACCAAACAACAAATCTAGAAAATAAATGAACTAATTAACCTTACTAAAAAAATACAACACCAATTAAACTAATTATATTGAAAATGATCAAGTGCCCATATTGGAAACATACTCAATATTTCATATCACATGTATTTTATTCATATTTATGAGTGTTATGTAGGACATTCAAGATTTTTTAAGGACTAAGATATGCATGAGTGATATTTGCTTTATTAATCTAAGGGCATTTTATTCACAAGTGAAAATATGCATGATTTATTATTTTATAACCCTTATATTGTTTATCTTTTATATTACATGATAGCATTTGAATAAAAACCATATATAGAATTTACAATAAACTAATCTTGTGTCTATAATAGCTAGATCACAAGTATTTTATTAATTCAAAATATTCAAGTACATAAGGGTGCCTATAAGACATTAACCCTAAATGACCAATCTAAGACATATCTATAACTATACAAAGAGACTGGTAAATCAACCAAGAAATAACTAAAAACCTAACTCTATACCAAATTGTTTACCTATAAAACATTATTACAATTTAATTATAATCTAGCTTAACCAAAATGTATAAAAGGGTTGTATTAAATAATAAGTATGCTCATTTAATTTATTACAAATACTTTAACCTAAACTATTTCTAATAATTTAGTACAAGTCCTAAAAATCCCTATATGATTCAAAGTCAGTTCTTTGGACACATTCCATTTTTTTTTTTTTTTCAAATATGATTCCATCAAGGGGTTTTATGAAAATATCATATGTTTGATCTGTAGTTGGGAAACATGTTCATTCAATTAATTTATTTGACACCATAATTCATAGAAAGTTATATTTGGCATCCATATGTTTTGGTTATCCTAAAATACTATATTTTTGGACATCTTAATTTCACTTTGATTATTAATACATAATTGTGTATAAGCAATCCAAGAAATTTGAATGTCTTCAAGGATGTGACATAAATAAACAATCTCTCTAGAAGAATTTCATGATATGATGTATTTTTATTCTATTTATGAATTTTCCATAATATCCTTCTTCTTACATCACCATGCAATGGTAGCTAAACCCATATGAATAGTGTACCTTATTATGGGCACTCAATCATCCACACATCTACCAAAATCTACATAAAAATACTCAATAAGTTTGAAGTTATTATTGTGGTATTACTCAGCTATAAGTTTTTTTTCCCTGAAGGTAATGAAGTACTCTTTTATCCACATTCCAATGAATTTCTATACGTTCATGCATAAACCTACACAAAATTCCCATTGCAAAGGATATATCAGGCATGTTATGCATCAAGTTTATTAAGCCTCCCACTAATTTAATATACTTGTTTTCATCAAAAAATGCACTACCATCAACTTTAGACAATTTTAAGTTACTCTCCATTGGATTGAGGGTGGGTTTTCAATCATTCATACTAAACTTGTTTAATAACATAGATTTATACTTAGTTTGAGCTATGAAAATGATTTTATCTTTTTGAATAAATTCTATACCAAGATAATAATGAAAAGGCCCAAGATATGTCATCTTAAACCCATATTTTAGTCCTTTCTTCATATATTTGTTGTGGTTTTCATCATTTCTTACGATAAACAAGTCATTGGCATAAAGAATGAGAATTACAAATTTAATTCCCTACACTTGAATATAGAGAGTATCATCAAATTCACTACATTTAAAGTTAATTTTATAGAATTAATAATCCATTTTTTCATACCAATCCCTAGGTGTTGTTTCATCCCATAGAGGTCTTTGAATAATTTACACACTTTGTGTTAAGCACCTATTTTTTCAAAGCCTCGGGGTTGTGTCATATAAACTTTTTACTATAAATCACCATTCAAAAAAGGTAATTTTTACATCTATTTGATGTACTTTTAAAATATTTTGTGTTTCTAAGGAAGAAACATATGAATAGTCTATCACTTTGTAGTTGGTGCAAACATGTATTCATAATCAATTCCTCCATGTGAATAACCTTTTTCAACAATCCTTGCCTTATTTTTATCAATGGATCCATATGATTTATACTTTACCTTGTGAAAAAATTTACTTTTGATGGGTAGAACATGTGTAGGAGGATTAAACAAAACACAAGAATTATTATTAAGAATGAAATCATACTCATTCTACATTGCATTTTTCCAAACATGATTGGTAGAAGCTTCTTTACAAGTGGATGGATATGTGGAAGTAGTAACAAGAATTGAATAATATATGTATTTACAAGAAATCATGGGACCTAATTTACTAACTTTATTTTCTTTCAATTAAGAAAAATTAATTTAAGCCTATTTTGGATACTTGTGTAGATTTTCAAATTGATAATACCATAATTCTCTTCATGTGCACCATTTCTAGGTAGACATAAAGAATTTTAAATATTTTCTAAGTCATTATTTTTTGAAATACTTGAGGAAGTAGAATAAAATGAAGGGACACTTGTTTCATACCATAATACATAAGATTTAAATTCATTATTTAATCCCTTAGCACATTTTTTGAGTCTTATTCTCTAACCTATAAAAATATGAGTTTATCTCTACAGTGTTCATATTACCAAATTCATCAAATAATACATCCCTGGTCATTATGAATATTCATGTATCATATACAAGTAAATGATACTCCTTTTTGGTTTTTGAATACCCTATAAAAATACATTTTTTACTTCGAGGTTCCAACTTAGTTATCTGTTCATTAGGAACTAAATCAAAATATATACATCCAAAAGAATTAAAGTGTTTAAATTTTGGTTTGAACTCATGCCAAGACTCATATGGGATTTTACCCAAAAGTTTAGGTGTAGGGAATATATTTCTTAAATACACTATAATACCAATGGCTTATGCCCAAAACTTATCATTGAGTTATTTATAGTGCAACATCGCTTGAGCTGTGCCATCTAAATTCTTGTTCATTCGTTCAGAAACTCCACTCTACTATGGAGTATAAGAATTACCATATTGTGATTTTATTCCATTTTATTGATAATAATATGAAAATTAATTTGAAGTATATTCACCACCATTATCTAAATAAAGAGTAGCTAATTTTAAACTTGTTTCTTTTTCAACTAAGTTTAACAATTCAACAAACTTAGTGAAAACTTCTTATTTATTTTTCATAAAAACAGCCAAGTCATCCTAGAAAAATCATCAATAAACAACACAAAATATCTGCACCCTCCAATGGATGAATTTTTCATATCACAAACATTGCTATGAACTAATTCCTAACATGTATTATCTCACCATGAAGAAATATTAGGAAAATTTTCCCTATTTTGTTTGCCTAAAGCACATGATTCACAAAGAATAATATCTTTAAGAGTAGGCAAAACATTCACCATGTATATGTATATATATGACTATGATCTTATGAAAGACATGGAGAATTTATACAAATTTTGTATAGGATATAGGTATCTCTTTCAATGCAGAAATTATAAAGAGATCATCATGAAGTTTACCAAACCCAACCTTAGTATATTCAGTAGAAATTTTATTCAATTTAGACATGTACTCTCCCATATCCACATCTTCCTATAATGACAAAGTAGACAACCACATATGTATATTTGTCCTTTTATGTTTGGGATTTTTATCATATAAATTAGAAAAAGTGTTCCATGCAGTGTAACTATGGGGATAATTTTCAATATGAATGTAAGTATCTCTAATGAAACAAAAAATGATTAAAGCTAAAGTTATAGGATCATGCATATTAAAAATATCAAGTTTATCTTGTGTAATGGGTAACACAAGATGTTCATTCTTCACAACATCCCACAATTCATTGAAAACTAATGATGATTCTATTATGCATTTACGATCAATGTAATTACAAATCATTAAATTATCAGTATATGAAAGTAAATTTTAAAATTTTGGCATTTTGAAATGAAAATAAATGTGAAAATATAAAATGCAACACACCCATAATAAAACTTGTCATAAAAAAAAGCTTCTACAAGTTTTTTCACTTAACATCCACATAGAGAATATAAAAGATTGTTTATGGTTTTTGTGCTTAACCACACCAAATAATCAAATTACATCCTTATTTTTCCAATAATACAACCTTATTTCATCAAAATTACACCTGTTGCACCCAAAATTCCCCCTATTCTTTAAAAAAAGATGGGGACCCACTTTTATTTTGATTTGGCCCATATTTTTAAAGTTTTATTCTTTGTTCTATGGAAGTTTTATGAATTGCTCCTTAATCTCAACACTCAAAAGTAAAAACAATGGTGTTTTAAGTATTTGAAATAACTTATTAATGTCTTTCAAGAGTTTTTTTACTTATGCATGGTTTTGGAATTCATGTCCACTTTGAAGGACTTGGCACTTTGGAAATTATTTTATTTGGGATTTATTTGTTTAGAACTTCTGTTCGGGACTTGTTCATCAGATAGTTTGTTCAAAACAATTTGTTTAGTCATTTTATTCATCGAATAAACTATTCAAGACTTGTTCATTGGAATTTTTTTTTAGAATAGTCTTTGTCAAATTTTGTGTCCAAAAATTATGTTTGGGTTTTCCCTTGTTCATAGTTGGTTTTATTCAAAACTCCTTTATCAGCTTTTATGGTCAAATATTTTGTTCAGAATAGTCTTTGTCAGACATTTTTTTTGGGGTCTATGTTCAGAGCCTTAGATTCATGAGAGTTATTCATCTCGGTCCTAACATAAAACCTGACTCCTGACTATCGAAAGACCACTAGATTTAGCTAGTAAAGTGTAACTACTTCACAACATTTGTCAAAGAATGCAAATACATGTCTTACCCACCAAATAAAATAACACGTTTTGAATTGTGTAAGTAAAATAAGTTTATAAACATTGTGCATTAAAAGTGGACAAACTAGAATTGAATGTAAAATTTATATAAATAAATTGTGACTATTGACATGTTCATTGATCATAAGCAAATTTTGAGCTCAATTATTACTATACAAATAAGCCCTATCAATGTATGCATCAACTAAAAATATGCAACTAGTAGAAGGAAGTTTTAAAAATATTATATCTATTACAGTTGTGAAAACTAGATGAGAAACAATGGCTTCATCAACCTGAGTGCTTAAATGAGTAATTCCAACATCTCAATTTTCCATTAAATATTCTACTGAGTATACAGATACTATGTTTGACTCTATAGTCTTCAATAAACTATATATAAATTATTTAGACCTTTGAGATGCCACTGATGTTGTTGACACTTTTTCCCATGAAGATTATCTATCACTAGCATAAATATAATTGTCTATAGACCTAATCTCTCTTAAACGATAAGGATTACACTTCACAACAGCTAAGTCCAAGGTTATGGTATGTATAGACCTATTTCAAGACATATTTTTCTCTAACAAGGTGGTAGATGACATATTCCTACATCATGTGGATTACAAGATGGTCATGGATTATATCTTAGGTGATGATTTCTAAAGGTATTTAACATAGCCAATTCTAGATGTTATATTCAAAAAGAATAGGGTGGTAGTATGGAATAATAATAATTCAATTGTTAAAAATATGAGTTGATGACTTCTTCCTATGGATTTTATTGTCCTAAAGGGAAAATACCCAATATCTATCACCAAATTTAGAATGGGGGTCTGTGTTAGGATGGCCCTTTTGAAGAGAATATATGGCATGCCAAGTATCCATTTTATCCACTTCAATTGGGCCCCATTTCTAGACATGTTGATGACCTCCAACATGACTTTTACCCTAAGGGATATTATTACTTTAAGCTAAGGGAAAAAGTTTTACATAAAGGCAAATGGTCCAATTTAGCAGGCCATCTCTATATGATGTCATACCTCCTTAATGTAGTAATATAGACTATATATAGGGACTATGGGTCACTTTGGATCCTAGCTACAAGCTACATAAAGACTCACATTGATGATTATTATTCATTTATGTATATATATACATACATCAAGTATATCACCCATATTGTAGAGGATGTATATCCTTAGGTATGGCAGGCTATCCATGAGGCCCCACTACCCAAGATATCTAAGAGTATAGTAAACACATTGGCATCTAATGGTGACTATAGGATATACCTATATTATATAATGATTATGGTTTCTAGAAATAATTTCAACCCTTTATGCCTCCCGAAGTACATGCATGATAATCTCATAGAGTAAGAGATTACATTCTAGCTTTGGTGGAGTGTAAAAGAAGATTTGATAAAGAAAAATAAAACCACATTCTATGGATCCTATATGGTAATAGTTAAATATAATACATAATGCAAAAACATTTCAGCAATGTTGGCAATAAAAGAAAGCATTATTTTTTGGCCACCCTACCTCATAGATATTGGGAGCCTCATGGTAGAATTCAAAAACATATCCAAGGCTTTGATATTCCATACCAACACATTCTTTATGACCATAATTTCTTATTATTGAATGCAATAGATGATGTGTAAGTCATGTAAAGGGTAAAAAAATTAGGACTTGGGGAGGAACATTTAAATATAATTGAAGGAGAACCTTCAATTTTGGTTTAAGAGATCCATACAAGCCTTCCACTCCTTAGAGGATGGAGTATTTTAGAATTTTGGGTCAAAAGACCCTTTCAACCAACATAGGAATAATGATAACCTTCTTAGTAAGCTCGCAAAGTATTAAGGGATATTAATATAGAGCCTAGTTTTATTGTATCTGAGCATTGAGGAGCTCAAGAGGATCCAATTTTCTTGGACTCCTCTTATTGAGAATCCTCCCTAGCTATGAAGGATACATTATGATACAAGAGCAAGCTAAGGGCTCCTCCCCTCCTAGAGAACCTAATTACTAATGAATCACTAGTAGGCACATCTTTAATTTAGCAACAAACTCCAATAAAAGAGGAAATGGATGAAGAGGAGGAATTAGAAAGAGCAAAGGCATTAATCCTCAAAGATGACAAAGGAAAAACACCTATAGATAAGGACCAATTAGGTAAGAAGGATAAACCTTTATTCCCTTCTTCTCAAATTTCCTCTTTCATTCCATTTTCTTCATTATGTTCATTTGATTCAGTTCCTTTCAAGGTTGTCACACAAATACCTCTGAAAACTACAAATATAGGGGATGTTTACTTTACACCCATTGTTTCTATTTCCCTAATAATGCCAACCATATATATTGTTGCTACCACTATGTAAATTCCCTTAGTCTAGCCTAAAACCAAAAGGAGGGCTTCTAGGAAGGTTGAAGGGCATTAACAATCTCCCAAATTCATGTATCATCCACTCAAATCAACCTGCCAATGCCTTCCACTAGCTCTTCCCAAGATACTACTATAACATCCTAAGGAAAGGCTAAAAGGGGAAATTGGTGTATATAGTCCACCCATTACCCTAATATGGAGGTTTAAATTTTTCTAAAATCATATGGCCCTCCCTTCTTGACTCATTACTTAAAGGAGCTTCAGAGCAAACATCAACAAAACAATCGATTGAAACTATAACAGAGAACACATAACCAATAAATCTAGCAAAACTAGTCATCACTTCATGGGTAACTGAGCTTCTATTGAAGGATTATTAAAATCCAAAATTGATTATCTTAGAGTTATCATCAATAAGCTCCATGATTGATAAACCCTCAGGAAGCATCTAAAGGGTTAGAAAGAGGAAAGTAGAGGATGAAACTAGAAGGGAAATCATTTTTGAAGAAAGACAATAAGCCTTTACCTTGTCTAAAAGGAAGAAAATGAAATTGTGGTATTCCCCATATATAGAGGAATTTATGTCCCTTGTTGAAAATCATAAGGATGCTTTGATAACATTGCATGAGGGGAATGAAATGACAAGGCAGTATATTGAGCAAGAATTGGAACAAATAAAAGAGAATCAACAAACAATCCATATTCCTTAGGAAATTGAGATTAAGGTTCAATAGGATGCATCAAAGTTGTAAAATGCTCTAGAGAAATTGATGTAATGAGGTCAGAATTGGATCCTCATATAACTAAGACACGTAAATTATTTAATTCTTTGAAGAAGAATGAAAATAAACTAAAATTGCTTATTCTTTATACTACCAATAAGGCTTATATCCATTTTTAATTAATGACACCATTGGAGGATTCAAATTCTCTCAACTTAGTGGTAATTAGAAAATAGGAAGCTAGAGAGTGGGTCACAACAACTGGGGTAGTAATACTAAAGTATCAAAAACATGAAGCTCTCATTTTACAAATCCTAGAAGAATTAAAGCTATCAAAAGCAAGAGACTCAATAGATAAAATTATTAGTAGCATCAAAATTGATCAATTCCTTTAGCAGGCATTTAAATAATTCAAACAAAGCCTTTAAGGATTATCACTTGAAGAAATGGAGGTCGATTTGAGTTTTGTTAGAAAGAAGGTGATGAAAGTAGAAATTTTCAAGATAAACTTCTAGAATACAAAGGTGGAGAAGGCCAAGCTCCTCAAATAGGAAAAAGGGTGCATAAACCCTCATTACTCAACATGTAAATTATTATATAGTATCATGATTTAGGTCACAAGTGTTATCTTTAGCTGGAAGTGAAGAAAAAGGCTGAATTTGCAACTTCTAGTTTAGCACCAATATCTAATACAATGATTCTAACAATCAGTAGTGCCATGCAAACATCCATCCACCCTTATTTCAAAGGATAATTTTATGTGCATCAATTGTAAAAACATTAATTTTTTACTCATATTTTTATCATGTTATAAATTGAATATGAAAGTTTCTTGAATTATTCATGAACGTGCATATGTTACATCACATTGTACAGGCTGACTTTACTTTGACAATTGTATGTTAACTATGAATATGCATACATACAATTTGAAACTAGAATTAGAAATAAGGTTCTAAGTAGGTAATGTAATTATAGTTTTTCATGCACTTGGAGGATGAGGCGACCCCTCCCCAAGTTTATATATATGTCTAGAACCCTAATTTTCAAAGGTCAAAAAAATAATATAAGAAGAAATCAAATTTTGATTGTCACGCATGTGTGGGTATCTTTTCTTTCCAAATTCTGTGTAATCAAGGTTGATCTTTTTGGTTGTTTTTATTCAATAATTATAAGTGTGAAAAAACTATGAAGAATTCATTTTGCTATAATTGATATGCTAATTTCAAATTTACAATGGCTATTGAAGAGTTAGTAATTATTATTGATTATATGCAAGTAGGTTCATTGTTTCATCCTTTTGAGTGTGTAAAAGTGTTTTCATGGTATAGTCTTCAATGTATGTGTAGTATATACCTTAGATACCTCCCTGATCTGAGTCATAATATCCTAAGTATGAGTGTGCAAAAGCTACCCCAAAAGGAGGAACCTTTGACTGAGATATTTGTGTTTTTGATAACAAATATCCTAGACTACTTGACTATGTATGTATGTGTGTATGCAATAACTTATATAAGTAAACATCAATTTTTAAAACATTTGTCTATGAAGAATCCAGCCTAAAGGAAATTCTCAAAGTCATAGAACCCTCTTTCCTACTCTACCCTTTCCCTCTTTTGGAGTTTATTTCTAAGATTTTCCCAATTTAAATTAGTATCCACCCATCTATTTACTCACTTAGTTTTAAATATATTTTATATATCATCCATCCATACATATCCCTAGTTAACAACCTACATGCTTTGCCTATTATTCCATCATTTGGTTATTCAACCACATACCTATAACTCATGCCCTAGAGTGGAGTTTACCTTCATTGTGATCTTAAAATTTTAGAGGGAACCTCATTATGATTTACTGTGCATCAAAACTATATCAGCATTATATCTGGTGCTATAATAAATATGTGGCCTTTATGATAAAAGAGGTTAATCCTTACATTGAGTTTCATTGGAGATACCTAGGAAAGTGACTAGATCTAGAGATTAGGCTAGTCTTCTAGTCTCACATTTGTCAAATCATAGAAGGCCTAGATTTGTGCCAACTACCCCTATCATTCCCTAAGATAGATAATAAAGAACACTCCCCTTGTTAATCATCCTATGGATCAACCACCTTCATTGGTTGGATCTACTATTGTCATTCTAGGGGACATGCATGACCTACCAAGGAATCCATAGAAGTATCTACTATTCTTATCTCATTTAGGAGGATGAACAATAGAAGTACACATATAGGCAATGATTTTATTAGCATGCAAAGAAAGATAGGCAATGTTAATGCCCTGATTAATAATCAAAATTTTGGGTTCCAAAGGTATAATAGACCCTTTAATAGACATAAAAATAATACAAAGTAGTCCAACAATCCTCCATAAATCAATATAGTAGAGACAACCTTGCCCAACTAGTGCAGAATCTACAACATGTCTCAACATGGTGAACTTGATTGTGTTGAGTTTTTTGCATCTTTTGAGATCTTTCAAAAAGAGGTGGTGAGGTAATATTTAATGCATAACCCACTATAATTCCACCTTGACTCTATATCTTTAAGCACTTATATGTTTTTTAAGACCCATGAGTTTCCTTTCTTGAGAAAAGATGATAGCATACAAGAGGACAACAATGATGATATCCATGACGTTCAACAATATAAAAAATGTGGTTACAACCTGAGGAATAGGTAGCCCTTCATAATGTTTACTCCTATAAATAGTATAGCTATTCCATTGAATCTAAAAGCTAATAATAATCTACCTCCCTCAAAAGGGAATGATCAACTTTAGAATAATGAGGAACAGAGTAGAAGGGGTATAACATGATATGAATAAAATAAAGGAAAACATCACCCTTCATGATTTTTCCCACATTATTGAACAGAAAGAGCTCTTATGGAATTCTATCACATGGAAGGCCCCTATATAAATGACAAATGTTCCTATAGAGAAAATAAGAGTCTCTGACACCAAAATCATATATAAAATCAAGTCAAAGGTTTCACCTTTTTTGATAACCATTAGGGTGTTCAAAAAAATTATTCATAACTTCTTAATCAATTCTAGAGCTTCAACCACTGTGATGTCTAGTTCTATTTATCAAAATCTTAGCCTAACGCCAAGCCCATCAAAGTGAGTAGTCTCATAGTTAGATAAAATAGCGGTACCAATGATTAGAAAGCTAAATAATGTGTGTATTTAGGTAGCATCTAAGACACAAGTAGAGATGACTATCAACATACTTATAATAGACATACCTAAAGGGTATGCTCTATTTTTTAATAGGGACTAGTCTAAGACACTCAATGGATACCTCTAAAAGTATTTATCTCACATTTGTCTACCATGGAGAGGCCTTCCAAACCAAGTATGGATTGATCAAGAACTAAAAATGAAGTATCTTATCAAAGAGTACAATGTCAATAATGAATAGGTGAGTTATGAATCCCCTAGCCTTGGAATTTATACTTTCACCATACAAAATGAAATACAAGAACTAGAATCCTGTGGTTCTACTCAATTATGGACTCTTTACTTTGATGGCACCAGATTCAAATAGGGATCAGGCATAGGAATTAAATTAATTGATCCATAAGGGAATAAGTTCCTGGCAACATAAAAATTATAGTTCCCTTACACCAACAATAGATCCAAATATTAAGCATTAATTTTGGGGCTGCACTTTTCCTTAAAAAATGATGCCAAGTAGTTGTTTGTATACAAGGATTCAAAGCTAGTAATCAATCAAGTTAAAACCAAATAATAATGTAATAAGTCATATCTAAAAGTAAATAAAAATAGAGCATGGGATTTGATTGAATCCTTTGAGGCTTTAAATATAGTGGTTGTTATCAGAGCATGGGATTTGATTGAATCCTTTGAGGCTTTAAATATAGTGGTTGTTATCAGATAACAAAACCAAGCCATGGATTCACTATCTCTTCGGATACCAATTTGGAACCTCTTCAAGAATCCTAGGTGCGAATATTCTCCATTGAGATAGTACCTTGTTCTTATCTTCCTAACAATGTAGAAAATTTACAAGTCTTTGATGTTGACCAATTGATCATTTGATTTCTAACTAACTCAAGAAACTTTGATTCCCAAATCATTGATGATAATGAGGTTAGTTATCTCTACCAAGAGGAGTCAAATGAGGAGGGTGTCGTCCATCTCAAAGAAAATTGTCCCCCATTTGGAATGGTTTCCTTATAAAGATCATTTGATATATATACCCAATCTTAATAGGAGAGGCAACCTAAGGCTAGTGAGTCTGACCTCAAAAGGGACAATTTGGGGGATAAGAGTATCCCACACTATGTTAACATTGGCCTTATTTACACTCCAAAAGAAAGGTAATAGGTGAAATATTTACTCACTTAATACAAAGACATGATTCCATGGATGTATGAGGACTTGAAGGTTTATGAACCAAATGTTATCACCCATATAGTTACACTAAAACTAGACCACAATCCATTAAAAAAAATATAGAGACTAGTTAACCATATCTTAGAACCTCTCATTCAAAGAGAAGTAGAAAAATTATTGAGTGCAAGGATAGTTTTACCAATCAGGGACCTAGGTATCCAATTTAGTCCCAGTCAGAAAGAAGAATGGAGAAATTATATTATGTGTTGATTTCATAGAATTGAATAAAACTTCCAAGAAGGAAAACTATCCAATGCCCTCTTGGATGAGGTTATTGTCATATTCAATGGCTTTGAAATGATGTCCTTCTTGGAAGGATTTTTTAGGTTATAAATAGGTACTGGTAGAATTAGAAGATACAATGAAAATTGCATTTACCACAAAGTGGGGTTTATATTATGTGTTGATTTCATAGACTTGAATAAAACTTCCAAGAAGGACAAATACCCAATGCCATTTTGTATTAGGTTATTTGAATATTCAATGGATCTAAAATGATGTCCTTCTTGGAAGGATTTTTTAGGTAATAACTAGGTACTGGTAAAATTAGAAGATATAATGAAATTGAATTTACCACAAATTGGGGTACTTATGCACACAAGAGGATGCCTTTTGGCCTAATTAACATAGGAGCCACCTTTTAATGAGAAATGAATCACAAATTTCAATAATTGATTGGAAAATATATAATCATATATATAGATGACCTCACCATTTTCTCCAAGATCAAGAATGATCATGTAGGCTATCTACAATCAATCTTTGAAATATGCCAAAGGTTTGGAATCTTGTTGAACCCAAAAAGAGAATATTTGGAGTTATTGAGGGAAATATTTTAGGGCATATCATTAACAAAGAATGGATCATCATTTATTTAGATATAATCAATTGGATTTCAAATATTACATTTCCAAATAACAAGAAGGAGATCATGTCTTTCTTTGGGAAAATAAATTTTGTGAGAAAGTTCAACTCAAGATTTGTATAAATTGTGATACCCTTGAATGCAATGCTAAAAAAGGATGATAAAATGGAATGGACATTTCAAGGCCCAAAAGTATTTTAAAGACATCAAAGATGTTATATCTTAGCCCTAGTATTGATTAGTCTGGATTTCACAAAGGACTTATACCTATATTCATTTACTTTAGAACATACAATTATTGTTGTCCTAACATAAAAGAGAGATGAGATTGAGCACCCCATTACATTCAAGAGAATAAATTTGAAATATGTATAACTCAAGTATTCAATGATTGATAAGAAAACCTTTGCTCTTGTGGAAGCAATGGATAGATTATGCCACTGCATCCTAAGAAATAAGACTATCACCATTGTGCCTGACCCTGTTGTCAAGCTTACTTTGACACATAATGAATTAGGAGAATTTAGAGGAAAGTGGATGGAAATTTTTTAGGAATTTGATATGTAAATCAATCCTACTAAAATCATCTAGGGTCATGGCATTATCAAACTCATGATTGAGAATGACCTATGCATTACTATTGAACAGGTTTGTGAAGCCCAAGTGTCTAGAGGGGAATGGTAGACTTAAAAAATTTAATATTTATTTACATGTACTTATCAAGAATTAAGAATACATTTTAGGTTGAAATTCACTCACCAAATGATTAGAAAAGGATTTATTTTTAGGATAAATTATGAAGGCATCTACCTTAGATGTGTATCAATAGAAGAGGCGCAAGAGATTATAGAACACCTACACTAAAAGATAGGTAGTGGTCATCTATTTGGTAACACCACAACTCATAAAATATTGATAATGGGCTATTACTAGCCAAGAGTATTCAAGGATGCCCATGCAAGGACATGTTATGAATGCTAAGTTTTAGTAAAATGATAAGTACATCCAGAAGTGCCCTTGGAACCTATTGTTTAGGGAAGGTCATTTTCCAAGTGGGGGTTAAAATTAATTATTGTCATTAATCCAAATTCTTCATCAAGTAATAATTTTATACTCACAACCATAGACTAATGTACCCACTGGATTGAGTAAGTGGATACCAAGAATTCTATAGCACAAGATGTGATTCACTTCTTAGAAGAACACATCACAACTAGATTCAACACTCCCATCTCTCTAGTTTGTGACAATAGGCCAACATTCATATCAAATAAATTCACTGAATGGGTTCATGATAATTAGATCACCATTAGGTCATCTTCTAACCACTATCCTCAAGAAAATGGACTAGCCAAAGCAATGAATAAAAACCTAATAGATCTGATTAAGAAATTGGCTATGGATAATCCTAAAGACTAGCATAATCTACTTAAGTATGCCCTGTGGGTAGATCGAACAATATATAAGCAGTCCCTCAAGGCCTCACCCTATATACTAGTGTATAGATGATGTCCAATATTCCCAATCATGTTGAAGTTGTAGACCTATCAATTTATTCAAGAATAAATAGAACCAAATGACAAAGCATAATATCAATTACTAGATATAATATAAATGGAAGACTCAAGGATTGAGGCCCTACATACTTTCAAAAAACATCAAGATGTATTCAAAATATGATTTGACAAAAGGGAAAAAGTCAAAGCATTTATAATCTTTGATCTAATGCTTCTATGGGATATAGCCCATGAAAATAAAGGGTAGCATGATAAGTTCAACCCACTGTGGATTGGACCATACCAAATTTTAGAGATCCTTGGCACCAATACATTCTATTTTAAGGAAATTCAAGGTGATAAACTTAGATATCTAGTCAATAGGCAAGTTTTAAAACATTATTTTATGTTTATACTATTTGAAGTTGCCCCTGAGTGATGAAGAAGGCATGGTAGAGGTTCTAGTTTAGTTTTCATGCTTTTTAGGTTAGATGTTTTGTTGTTTCCTATGATGATCTAATTGGTTCATCTTAACATGACCAAAATAACATCCTACCCACTGGAATCCTATTCATTCTTAAATTGATATATGCGAAAGGGAAATTTTAAAGAGACTTACAATTTGTGGTTTGTTCATAAGCCTGGTACACTTTTGTGTCTGAAGTCTCTAAGATTCAGGTATGTAATGATAGTCATTTAGGGTTGTCTTGTAAATTAATATTTATACCAAGTGTGTGAAATTTTCTCTTAAATACTCCATACAAATTTATAAGTTTTTCTCACTCTATTAGACCAAGCACACTATTCATACTAATACTTGTTTAGAGGTGATAATCTATGGAGCATATGTAACTTGTAGAGACATTTTAGTAAATAGATTATTTTATAACTACCATAGCTCATGGTGGTTTTGGCTCTCCTTATTTCATCCATATAAATAAAAGAACCAAATCATTCAAAAAGAGTGATTAATAAATCCCAAATAAAATAAAGGAAAACCTGATTTTGCATATATCAAACATAGCCTTTGACTAAAATCAAAGCATTTTCACATAGTTTAAACCACAGAGGAAACCAAATGGCTAGATAAAGTCATAGAAAAAGTTGTCTTAAAAATGGATTTTCACCCAATTGACATGGATAAAGACATTTTAAAGCTTGGTTTAAATGATAACTTGGTTAAAAAAGCACTGATTTGAGTCAAATAAATCAATTTTAAAATAAAAAAGGGGATCAAAGACTCACATGATGAAATAAGGTCAATATACCACACATCATGCTAAGAAATGGAGGAAGAGGAGAGAAGGAACCCAAAGGTATTTTTATTAGGGATATGGATGCCTAGCTAATAACAGAGCAATGCTCCCCTAATTTAATTCTCTTCAAAAGAACAAGACCAAAACCTATAGTTACTCCAAACATTTGTAAATATCCTCACATCAAGGGTTAAATAATTTCACTTTAGCACACATAGATCTATGATTTCAAAGTCAAGTATATTGTATGATGTAGTTGGGAGGATCTTTTATATCTCTGATCTGAATTTTTTTTTGGTGGCACAGTTCATGTCTAATTTTAAATTTCTAACCAAAGTTTTGAGTTATTTAATATTTAGGAGTATTCCCCTTGTAAGTCACCATTTATTGTACCAAACATGCCCCAAATTCTTTACAAAAATAATGGGGACCCATTTTGATTTTGATTTGGCCCATGTTTTTAATGTTTTATTTTATTTTATGGAGGTTTTGTGAATTTATCCTTAATATCAACACTTGGAAGTACAAACAATGGTGTTTTAAGTATTTAGACTAGCTTATTAATGTCTTTCTAGATTTTTATACTTATGAAAGGTTTTGGAAATCATGTACACTTTGAAGGACTTGAAAGGTCAAAAATTATTTTGTTCGATATTTATTTATTTGGAACTTATATCTGGGACTTGTTCATTAGATATTTTATTCAAGAAAATATATTCAGATATTTTATTTGTCAAAGAATCTATTCAAAACTTATTCATTAGACAATTTATTTGGACAATTTGTTCAAAACAGTCTCTATCAAATTTTATGTTAAGAAATTATGTTTGGGGTTTCCCTTGTTCATAACTAGTTTTATTTAAAACTCCTTCATTGGCTTTTATGGTTGAAGATTTTGTTTGGAATACTCTTTGTCAGATATTCTGCTTGGTATTTTATTTGTTAGACATTTTTTTTGGGGTTTGTGTGTATATCCTTTGATTCATGAGAGTTATTTGGCTCAATCCCAACACAAAACCCAACTCCTGACTGCCAAAATCCCACTATACTTATCTAACAAAGTGGAACTACTTCATGACACTGATCAAATAATCAAAGCCATGGATTGCCCACCAAATAAGCTAAAAGGTTTTGAATTGTGTAGGTAAAGAATGTTTATGAATGTTGGGCATTAAAGTACATGAAATATAATTGAATGTAAAATCTATATCAATGACTTGTGGCTATTGACATGTTCATTGATCAAAATAAAATTTTGATCTCAATTTTTACTTTACAAATAATCCCAAGCCACATGTGCATCAAATATAAAGACATGACTAATAGAAGGAAGTATTCAAAATCTAATATATACTATAGTTGAGAAAAATAGATGAGAGATAATAACTTCAACATCTTGATTGTTTAGAGGATTATTTCCACCATCTTATTTTTTCATTAAATATTCTACTGAGTATATAGACACTGGGTTTGACTCTAGAGTCTTCAATGACCTGTATACCAAGTATTCAAACCTTTGGGATGTCATTGATGTTGTTGAAACTTTTTCCCATGAATAATATCTATCACTATCATAAATATAATTGGTGATAGACCTAATCTCTCTCAAAATACAAGGATTTCACTTTGTAGTAGCCAAAACCAATGTTATGTTATGTATAGACCAACTTTAAGACTTGCTTTTTTGCTGGCAAAGTGATAGATGATGTCTTATTACATCATGTGGATCATAATACAATCATGGCTTGTATCTTAGGGGATGATTTACAAAGTTATTTATTTTTTCCAATTCCAAATGCTATATTCAACATGCATAGGGTGGTAGCATAGAATAATAATAATTCAATTAACAAAAATTTGAGCCGATGGGTTCTACCAACGGAGTCTATTGTGTTAAATGGAAAAGGACTCAGTGGCTATCACTAAATTTAGAATCAGTGTCTATGTCAGGATGGCCCTTTTGAATAGACTATATGGCATGCCAAGTATCCATTTTCTTCACCTAGATTGGATGCCACTTCTAGACATGATGATGACCTCCAACATGAATTTTTCCCTGGTGGAGATTATCAAATTTAATCTAAGGAAGTAAGTTCTACATAAAGGTAAAACTATCCAATTCATCAGACCATATCTATATGATTGTGTACCTCCTCAACTTAGTAATGGGAATTGTATGTAGGGATTATGGGTCACTTTAGAGCCCATTTATAGACTACATAGAGAATCACATCTATGATTATTATTCATTCATGCACACATATACATACACCAAGCATATCACCCAGATTGTAGAGGATGTATATCCTTAGGAATGGTAGGATATCCAAGAGCTCCCACTACCTAGAATATCTAAGAGTATAGAAGATACATTGGCACCTCAGGATGACTATTGACTATACCCATATTATACAATGATTATGGTCATCGGTAATAAGGTCAATACATTATGCATACTAAAATATGGGTCTAATAAGCTCGTAGAGTAAGAGATTACATTCCAACTTTGGTAGAGTTAAAACAAGATTTGATAAAGAAAAAGAAAAACACATTTTATGAATCCCATATGGTAATAGGCCAAATGTGATACATAATGCGGAAACATTTTAGGGATGTTGGAAATAAAATAAAGATTTATTTATTGGCCACCGTACCTCCTAGAGATTGGGAACCTCATGGTAAAATTCAAAAACATATCCAAACCTTTGGTATTCCAAACTAGCACATTCCTTATGAACATGATTTCTTGTTCCTAAATGCAAAAGATGATGCCCAAGTCATGGAAAGGGCACAAATTATAAGGATTAGGGAGGAAAATTTGGAGATAATTCAAGGTGGAAAATTTAATTTTTGTATTCAAAAGATGCATACAAGTCTTCTAACCCCTAGAGGATGGACTACTTTAGACTTCTGGGTCAATAGACCCCTGTAACCAATAGAGGAACAAGGAGATCCTTCAAAAGAAGCTCCCCAAGTATTGAGGGTTGTTAAGATAGAGCTTGGTGATGAATAACATCTATTTAGAAACATTGATGTGTCCCACTTTGAAAAAAAATTCCAATAAAAAAAATGGGCTCAAAATTCTACCATATGCAAAAGATATTATGTTTTTTTAGTTGACTTCTCAAAGTGATAAAAAAATATTTCTTATGATGGTCAAATGGACATCAAATCTAAAATTAAAACTACCCTATGATAATTAAATAAACATCAAACATAGTGTCAAATATTAATTATCGTCAACATCTCCCAAACATTAAAATTAATAACATCCTAATTTCCATTCTAAATTAATCCTACCAACATAGTAAAGGATATACAATATAAGGATTCTATTTAAATAGGATAAATTAAGAATTGATTTTATGACTTATTTGTTTAAGACACTGATAGAGACTATACCATTTCTAAGACATTCTTCACATTCCTTTGTATTGTAATGCATACATTTTTTTAATAGTTAAAAATTGTATTAAAATTTACAAAATTATTCTTCCATTCGGCCATCCTCATAGCCATTACTTCCAAATAACAAATAACTAGTAATTGCCCTGAAGGTGCAAAGAAGGTCAAAGGAATTGTATATTTTTGTATATTTTTGTTTTATGATTATATTTAGTATGTATTAATATATAACATATTAAATATTATATTATATAATATATAAATCATATTAGTGGCGATGACCTCACAACTATTAAACTGTTCACACAATATTTGTTGATTTTATTTCCCTGACCCAACACCAACTTCGCCATTGATAATTGGTTAATAAAAAACACTAGAAAGATAAACTTATTAAGTATTTACATTCTAGAAGAAATAAACATTCAAATTATGTAAATATATGTAACAAGAATTAACAATCATAACAATTAGAAAAAATTTAATTCCAAAAAAAGAAAATTTAAATAAGAATAAATATTTTCAGCCAAAACAAATTCCACCTAAAATTCCAATATATCCTAACTAAAAAGTAATGGGAGATTGATTAGATAAATAAAAAAATATCAAACATGGTTGTGAAGATCCCAGTTAAATAACCCATAACAATCAATTACAAGGATAAAAGAGACCATCTATAACTTGTCAAAGTAATAGTAAATATTGTTGTATGTCACCCCTTTTAACAAATTTAACCTTGTAATTTAATTTCCAAATAGAGCCCCCAAAACCAATCATAAATTATAATAACCAACTAAATGTGGGTATCCCTCTACCTTTACCATCAATTCACAAGAACATAAAATCAAATATGCACTGGCCAACGTAAAATGAAACTCATGAAGAAATCGAAGAAAGTTGCTTTCATGATATAATTGTTAAATGTAAGAAATAGATGTGAAGTAGCTCACATTCCCATAAATAAAAATGACCATAGTACATATACATTATATATATGTCCTATCTAGACATGGAGATACATGCATATTTTTAGTCTGTTGAAAGCACATAGGGGATTTTTGAGTCCGTTGAAATCCTTGATTGAAATGGAATGTGGTTTTGCTTGAGTTGAAATAGCTGAGATAAAAATAACGGTGGCAATGTTGCTCTTGGGCTAAGTTAAAGAAAACAAAGGAATAAAACTTGATATGGAAACAACATTAAATTTTTTGGATGAAAAGGCTGTTTCGAGAGGTTCAAACCATATACGTGGTGATAACAGGGATTGCATGAAGGAAATGAAGAAGGTGAAGAACTGCTTTGGACCACCACTTCCCCCAAACTACCACTATTCAAAACTAGGTTGTTTGCAATGGAATATGTCATTTTGTCTCTTTGTGAGATGAATCTATAGTGCCTTGCCCACTGTATAAGTCTCTGGCTTAAGTAGCAGTTGCCCCAAAGGTGAAAACAAAGCTAGAAGAAATCTAAAATATATTTTATAGGTAAGATATTATTATTTTTAAATAGTTTTTTTTTCAAGTTATAAAAATATTTTAATTTATTTTTTTCTAAATGTTTACAATTGTTCTTCACTGCTTTCTAAAGGTGCGAACTCATATAATTCAATTATCAATTTCTTTGATCATCTTTGTAAAAAAATTATTTAATATTTATTTTAGTTTTTATTTACATACATATATATATGTATGTATATATATATATATATATATATATATATATATATATATGTATATATATATATATATGTATATATATATATATATATATGTATATATATATATATGTATATATATATATATATATGTATATATATATATATATATATATATATATATATATATATATATATATATGGAAATATTATATTGTATAATATTTATTTTAATATTATAATGATGAAATTGTTAAAACTAAAGCACGCACAACTTTACCTACTTGTTTGAAAAGGTTCAATCTCCAAAAAACTTTTCTTATTACATGATTAATTTATGGGATTTTGTTCATGAATTTTTTTAATGTAGAAAAAATAGGCCAACCTTCCAAAGGCCATAACTTTTGATCCATAGCTCTGTTTGAGATCTTCCATGCACCAAAATGATCATCTCAAAAATTCCATTACTATCCTAGTAGTTCTACCTACATAAGAATGTTTTTTTATATTTTTATAGGACATACGTGATCATCTGAGGGTCTAAAATTATGATTTAATTATTTTTTTTGAGATTTTTCTATTCTTAGAAATTGTATATTTTAAGGACCAGATGTTAACTTCAATTGAATTTCATCTCATAGTCTAATTATAGTATTTAGGATATTTTGAGATATTTTTAGACCTATGCATGCTTATATGTGAACTTACTATAAATTACAACTGCTAAAAATAGATGTTTTTTTTAGGTTTTAGTTTTTTTCAAATTTTGCATGTAAAATTTAATTTTGAGTTTAGGCTTATTTAAGTATGATTTGGGTTAGTAATTATATTATTTCATTAAATACAAATCAATTATGAGTTATTGTTTTATATTTTGGCCTTTGGTAATTTTATTGTCTTGATAGTTTTTTAGTGCATTATCTAATATCAAAGCTAGTTCAAATCTTAGAGGAAAAAGACATGACGAGAAGAAGAGGAGTTATTGTGCAAATAAAATAGAATATACAAGAGCTACAGAGGCAAGTTAAATAATTAATTTAGGTTATCACCAATCAACAGAGAAGACAAGGTGGTGATAAAGAAGAAACAGATCATGATGAAAAAGTTTGGCAAGATGAAAAAAGTAAGAGTACCCACAATTAATGGAAGAGATGATGGTTCAAGATTTAAAAGGAAGAAATGAAAGAATCAAAGTTGATGTTATAGATTATAGAGGTAGTTTAAAACCAAAGGAGTTGATAGATTAGATGAATAGCATGGAGAAATTCTTCAAGTAGAAGACCATGAGAGAAGACAAGAAGGTAAAATTTGCATGCATGAAATTGAAAGCTTATGCAATGATTTGGTGGGATCACCTATAGAAAGAGAGATAGAGAAAAGGTAAAGAGAATATTAATTCATGGAAATATATGGAGAAGAAGATAAGGCAGAAATATTTTCCTATAGATTATACACAAACCCTATATAGAATATTCCAAAATTTGAGGCAGATGGATCACAATACACAAGAATATATAGATTAATTTCATAAGATTTTTATACGAGTGGAGCATGATTAAATAGAAGAGAATATGGTTGGAAGGTATGTAAATGGTTTGAAAAATTTTATTCAAGATGAATTAAGCATGCATAAAATATTTTACATGTTGGAGGCTTACCAATTGGCTTTGAAGGTAGAAGAAAAAAAATAGATAGAATTTTAGAATAACATCTTTGGTCCAAGAAGAGGTAGATCCCCTATAAATAAGAGAAAATGTGGGTTTAATACTACCATAGGTGGGTCTATTACTAATAGAGGTCAATCATCATGTGGTGCAGAAAGGTAAGATGATAATAGGCAAGGGTTTCAATACCAACAAAGAAAAATATTCTAGAGAGGATGAGGTTATGGTGGTGCTAGAGGATGGTTTCTGAATCAATGTAGATCTAATTATTGTTATAGATATGGAGAAGAAGGGAATAGATCATTTAAGTGTCCACACTATTAAGATCAAGAAAGGAGGTAAGAAGATCACCCAAGAGTAAATCTAGTTGAGGTTGAAATAGAAGAGCAAAATACTGAAGTTACACCAACAGATGTTGGAGAGAATCTCATGATGAGAAGAACCATGAATGCTCCAAGGAAGGAAAAAGTGAAGAATAAAGAAGGTGGTGATGCATGGCTACAATCAAATATTTTTTGAACAAGATGTAATTCGAAAGGAAAGGTTTGCAAAGTAATTATAGATGGTGTTAGTTGTGAAAATATGGTTTCTAAAGAAATGATAGAGAACTTAAATTTGCAATGTGAAAAGCATCCGAATACTTATTGTATTTAATGGTTTGAGAAAGGGAATTAAGTTACAGTAGATAAAAGGTGCTTAATCAACTTTTTTATAGGAAAAAATTATAATGATGAAATATGGTGTGATGTTATTTTGATGGATGCATGCCATGCGTTATTGGGGAGACCATGGCAATTTGACATGAAAGTAATTCATGATGGAGCAAAGAACACATACACTTTTTGGAAAGGTGGTACAAAGGTAATTTTGTTACCTCTTAAAGAGGAAGAGAAGATATAAATTATGCTCTCTACTAAATAATTTATCCAAGATATGAAGGTGGTAGGTTTTTTTTATATATTAGTAGCAAATAATGAAGAAACATAAATGGTGTTATTAATAATAGAAGTAAAAAAGAGTGTTGAAATAATATGTATATGTTATGCCTAGTGAGTTACTAAATGGTTTACCATCGAAGAGAGATATTCATCATCACATTAATTTGATTCTAGGATCATCTTTACCCAATCAAGATACTTATAGAATGAGTCCAACAAAACATGCAAAATTAAATAAACAGGTTACTGAATTACTAAAAAAGAATGTGATAAGGGAGAGTTTAAGTTTATGTAAAATAATAGCATTGATAACTCCAAACAATGATAGGGGATGGAGAATGTGTGTAGATAATAGAGTAATTAACAAAATTATAATAAAGCATAGGTTTCCTATACCTCGTTTAGATGATATGATGGATGTGATTGTAGGAGCAAAATATTTTACCAAGATTGATCAGAGTGAAATTATTAGATTCAAATTCATAAAGGAGATGAGTGGAAAACTACATTCAAGACTATGGATGGCTTATATGAGTGGATGGTGTTGATATTTGGATTATCTAATGTACCTAACATATTTATGAGGGTGATGAATACAGTGCTACGAGAATATATTGGTAAGTTTGTGTTTTTTTATTTTGATATTCAATCAGACTAAAGAAGAACACTTACAACATTTCAGAATGGTAATGGATTTGTTATGAAAGGAGAAGTTGTACGCAAATTTGAAGAAGTGCAAGTGTAATGAAAGTAGTTTGGTATTTTTGGGATTTGTAGTTTCAACGGATGGTGTGCAAATGGATGAAAAAAAGATAAAAGCAATTGTTGAGTGGCCTCTTCCAAGAAGCATTACAAAGATAAGAAATTTCCATGGTTTAGCAACTTTTTATAGAAAATTTATTAAAAATTTTAGTAGTATTGTGGCAACAATAATATATTGCATGAGAGGGAAGGAATTTGTATGGACTAGAGCAACCATAGAAATTTTTGAAATTTTGAAGAAGAAGATTACATAAAGACTAATTTTAGCATTATCAAAATTTAACAAAGTGTTTGAGGTTGATTGTGATGCTTCATTTATGGGAATTGATGTTGTGTTGAGTCAAAAAGGAAAGTCAATAGCATGTTTTAGTGAGAAACTGAATGAGGTAAAGACAAAGTATTCTACTTATGATGTTGAAATTTATGAAATTGTGCAAGCATTAAGACATTGGAGGCATTATCTGGTGCCTAAAGAGTTTATACTATTTACATATCATGAGCTTTGAAGTATGTGAATACACAAAAGGAGAAGTTGACTAGTAGGCATGCACAGTGGGTTTCTTTCTTATAGAGGTATAATTTTTTGTTGAAGCATAAATTAGGAAAACAAAATCAAGTCGTTGATGCATTGAGCAAGAGAGTAGCATTATTAACTAATATGAGGAGTGAAGTAGTTGGATTTAAAGTTATCAAAAAATTATATGATATTGATCCATATTTTGGAAAGATAGTTGAACAGTGCAATAATCCATTAATAGGTGGGACATATATTATTCATGATAAGTATCTTATATAGGAAGGTTATCTCTTCAAAGGAAATCAATTATGCATTCTAGTTGGGTCTATATGAGATAATCTAATAAGAGAGTTACATAGTGGAGGATTGGATGGTAATTTTGGTAAGACAAAGACAATAGATTTGGTGGAGGAAAATTATTTTTGGCAAAAGATGAAGAGATATGTGAAAAAGTATGTTTCAAGGTATAGAATATGTCAGGTGGATAAATGGCATGCATAAAATATTGGACTATACAAGCTATTATTGGTTCCAAGAGGACCATGAACAAATTTGAGTATGGATTTTGTGTTAGGATTACCAAACACATAAAGAGGTAATGATTCAATTATTGTTGTTGTACATATATTTTCTAAAATGTTTCATTTCATTGCATGTAAGAAAACTAATGATGCCACTAGAGTTGCAGAATTATTTTTTAAGGATATTGTGAGATTGCATGCCGTTCCAAAAACTATTACTTCAGATAGGGACACGAAATTTTTAAGTCATTTTTAGAGGACTTTGTGGAAGCAGATGGGTACTAAGATACAATTTATTAGTGCATATCACACATAAACAGATGGATAGATAGAAGTTATGAATAGGAGATCGGGAAATTTGTTGAGATGCATAGTGGGAGATAATCCCAAGCAATGGGACTTAGATTTACCATGAACTGAGTTTGCATATAACAGTTTAGTGAATAGATCAATAAAATAATCACCATTTTAGATTGTTTATGGGAAAAATCCTATGGGTATTTTAGATTTGGTATAATTATTGGTTGCAAATCAAAGTAGTGATGATGCAGAAGTATTTGCAGAGCATATGTAGCAGTTGCAAGGAGTAAAAAGAAAATTGTAAAAAAGTTATGAGAAATAAAAGAAACAATAGATGTCAGAAGAAGATCCAAGGTATTTGAAGAATGAGAATTGGTAATGGTTTACTTGAGGAACTAAATATTTCCAAAAGACACGTATAAGTTGAATGACAAGAAAATTAGACCATGTAAAATTGTGAAGAAAATCAATGACAATGCTTATGAGGTGAGTTTACCACAAATTTTTTATATATCTCCAATATTTAATGTTTCAAACTTATATAAATTCCATGGAGAATATGATGAAGGTGATGAAGATGATGAAGTGAATTGAGATCAACATGTTCCAAAGAAGAAGAAGGAAAAGATAGTGCATGTTTTGGATATGAAGACTGTGAGCACAAGCCAAGGGAATTATAATAGGTATTTGGTGTAGTGGGAAGGATTGTAACAAGAAGACAACACTTGGATTATAGAATGGGTGATGAAGAAGATTGACAAAGAAAAATGGTAGCAGTATAATCAGGGCAACTCACAGGAGCTAAGTTGTTTTCAACCAGAGGAGAATGATGTAAAAAAATAGGCCAACCTTTTATAGGCCATAACTTCTGACTCGTAGCTCCATTTGAGCTCTTCCATACATCAAAATAATCATCAAAAAATTCTTCTTATTGTTCTAGGTAGTTCTATTTACCTAGGAATATTTTCTATATTTTTTAGAGGCCATACATGATCATTTTAGGGTCTAAAATTGTAATTTAATTATTTTTTTAGGATTTTTCTATTTTTAGAAATTATATATTTTAAGGACTAGAAAATAAATTCAATTGAATTTTCTCCCATAGTCTAATTATAGTTTTTAGAATATTTTAGGAGATTTTTAGAGATCCCCATGCTTTCATGTGAACTTATTATAAATAACAGCTCCTAGAAATAAACTTTTTTTAGGTTTTAGTTTTTTTTAAAATTTTACATGTAAAATCTAATTTGGAGTTTAAGATTATTTAAGCATGGTTTGGGTTTGTAATTATTTCAAATCATTCAATATGAATCAATTTTGAGATATTGTTTCATATCTTGGTGTATTGGTAATTTTATTGTCTTGATAATTTTTGGGTTCATTAATTTCTAACCATAAAACACTCATCTTTACCAAAGATCATGCCACACTTAAAAGTTCTTAAAAAAATATAACAATGGTAAGTTGAGCTCAATAGGCAATGTTGGGGCCATTGGTGTGCATGTAATTTTCCACCCATGACAATATGAACTCGATTCTACAAAAAAATCATCAAAAAATAAAATAAAATAAAGATAGTAGCCAACAATTTAAAAATTCAAATACATAATCCTAATAGACAATTTGATATGAAAACATTTTCCATTACAATACAAAAGCCCCAACCATATGAGATGTAACAATAAATTCTAAACATTCATGATTTGTCTGCAAGTTAAATCAAATAAATTTAAATTGAAAAAGAAAGGACAAAACAAACTACTTGGAAACCCTAAAAAAGCTACGAGGGGCCTTTTCTGTTAAGACAAAATTTCCAAATTTTGTAAAGCTTTTATGATTTCTAAGTATAAAATTAGACCAAAACAATGTTAAATGAAGCTCGATATGTATATTATAGCAAAAATTATGTATGTAATCTAGTGATGTTTATCCTACACCTAAATAAACCCCTTTCCTTCACATTTCATGCAATGGATATAATTATTAATATCAACTAAATTCACAAAAATAAAATGCATGAAATTAACAATTCGAATATAAAATTAACAATACCCATCAATTTAAAAGTTTGAATACAACATTTGAAGACAAATTTGATATGAAAAGAAATAAAGAAAATAAAAACCCTACAATAACTACAAATGGACACACCATGAATAGATGTCATGCCTTATGGACACATGTTGACATTGATGAAACTCCACCACCAATAGTCACCATGACGCCCACCCATCTTCTCTGCTAATGAGATATCTACCTCATAACACAAGGTTCAATTTCTAGATGGAAGTTATTCTTTTTCTATTTTGATTCCTATAACTAACCCATCATGAAGCTAGGGATCAAAGAACAATAATTATCTGAGGCTTTGGCATCAAATATTTTTTATGTATTGGTCCCATCCCACATGGCATGCCTTTACTCTGCGCATGAATCACATACTTCCACTATAACGACTCTGAGTATGTGGGTTGAGCTTTGCCTTATAAATTACTAATGTTTTTCAAATTTTCATTCAATGCTATAGCTCTTCAGAAGCATGGATTTATATGGAAACTTCTATTCGACTCCTAAAATTAAATTAACCACTATAGCAGTATATTACCCACTAAAATTTCGAACCCTGCACTGGATCAACAACCACAAATAATACCTCCCTAGAATCCTACACAAGATTCCTTTATATTCTATTCTAATTTCAGCATATTTTTTATTTTTATAAAATATGTCAAATTAAATTTCCATTACTAATTTGTAAAGACTGACATTTTTTTTTCAGACTGTAAAAAGTACCTTAGGGATGACCTTTACATTTTTTCTTGCCTAAAAACCTTGTGCATTATGCAATAATTTTATCACCTATTTTGTAAGCTTTCAAAGAAGAAAAGCTATGGAGGTATAATCTAGCCAATATCATCTGCGATGCGATCTACAAGGCCATGAAGAAGACATAAGTTTGAATCTCCTTTAATTATTAGTTTACATATAATTTTATTACATAAAGATGTTATTTATTGTGAGGGGCATGGAACGATTAATATATGGTAATATTTTCACATACAATGCTATGTTAAAAAATGAAGACCACATGCAACAAATCTTAGGGCCTTGCCCACTATATAAGCCTCTAACTTATTTACGATGCCTTCCTAAATAGAAGTATAATATATACTTGGCTCAGTTAGAGTCCCAAGAGCACCAAAAAATAAAAGTAGAAAACAGAGAGTAGAGAGCCACCTATACATAATGGTGATAGTTTTAACTTTTGTGAATCCAACATAAACTCACTGAATATAGATAATCATGATTAAATCAGGGCACCAAACAAAAATGATATCACAAAACAAAGCAAAATAAAAAAATGTAGACCCAAAAATTTTGAGCTATGTTATATCATTGTTGATCAACTGAATCAAATTATGATCTCAATCTTCCATATTGCCTACAATGATAGACAAAGACAACAAAGAATAGACAACAAGTGTACTAATTCCAAGCCAACTCATCACATCCTCGCACACTATGGTCCTAAGCAACTTTAAACATAAATCATATCTATTTTCTTTCTACTCCCACCAACTCATAATATGGACATGATTGAATTCTACCTAATTTTATTTTTTATTATTTTCAGATAGTACCTAGAACCAACCTTTGATGAAACCATATTTTACGGTTCTTCTTAAAATAAAATAAATAGTATTGTAAACAGGCATGCAAAAATGCCTGATATATATATATATATATATATATATATATATATATATATATATATATATATATATATATATATATATATATATATATATAAAATGTCAAAGATAGATTTGAGTGATATATATATATATATACATATATATACATATACATATAGATATATATACATATACATATACATATATATATATATATATATATATATATATATATATATATATATACATATATATATATATACATATACATATATATACATATATATACATATACATATATATACATATACATATATATACATATACATATATATACATATACATATATATACATATACATATATATACATATATATATATATATATATATGTATGTATATACATATATATATGTATATATATATATATATACACACACATATATATATACATACATACACATATATTTATATATGTACACACACACACACACACACACACACACACACACACACACACACATATGTATATGTATATATATACATATACATATATATACATACATACATACATACATACATATATATATATATATATGTATATATATATGTATATATATATATACATATATATATACATACATACATATACATACATACATATATATATATACATACATACATACATACATACATACATACATACATACATACATACATACATACATACATACATACATACATACATACATACATACATACATACATACATACATATATATATATATATATATATATATATATATATATATATATATATATATATATATATATATATATATATATATATATATATATATACATACACATATATATACATACATATATATACATATATATATCACTCAAATCTATCTTTGACATTTATGTATGGAATACTTTCTAAAACCCACATTTGGTCGAATTAGGAAAGGATATTTGAATCTCAATGAAAATTGGGTGATCTTGGGCAACTATAGGAGGGCTCTGATTTAGACTAAAAACATCAATCAATCAGTGACAATGGATATATAATGATTAGGACCCCATGCCTAGGCTTGAGAGTAAGTACAAATATTGGGGATTGATGGTAGGAA
>JARHVA010010037.1:37500-117500 GCA_037957365.1 Torreya grandis
CTCCATGATGAAACAAAAACCAAGCAAAACCAAAAAAGACACCAACATACCATTATATTTTTTGTTGATGCAAGATTGCCCGAACCCTTAGATAATCCTACATCAAACACCTGAGTTAGACACCAACATTCCACTATATTTTTTGTTGATGCAAGATTACCTGAACCCTTGGATAATCCTATATCAGACACCTGAGGTTTTTAAAATGTGAGCTCTTCCTCACATAGATGGAATAAGTGGTAGAACCATTATTTTGACCACAACACATAATGGCGATGGCGTTTACTTCCAACATACCATGTACTTTAGTTTCTTGTCATTCTTTTTCTCTAAGTTTTAGTTTTCTCTTGTTAACCTCCAATCTATGTTCTTCTTTTCTATTTATTTTTACCTTTGTAGGATTAGACCTACCATTTTCCATCTTCTTCCACCAAAGTCTTATCCTCTTTTCTCTCCATACTCTAGTGGGATGAAAACTACCTTTATCCAACCACTTCCACCAATATTTTTTTCTTGCATCTTACTTTCTCTTATGGGATTAAACCCACCGTTGACTGATAACCTCTTCCTAAAGCCTTCTTGTCCTTTCTAAATAATTATCTAGTATGTTGTAGGATCCAACCTTCTATCACCCTTTTCCATTTACAACTCATCCTCTCTCATGGGTTCCATCTTCTTCTCCACTTTTCTCCTTGCCACTAACACCTCACTCATGGATTTTTCATTCATAAGAGTATTAAAATACCTTTCTTATTTATTCAATTATGTACATACTCTTACTGATGTAAAAATAAGCTTTTCTTCTTCAACAACTTTACAAATAATCCAAATCACTCATTTTCCCTCTCTCTCGTCACATATAGGGTCTCCAAGGACCTCCATCATTTGATGTTCCTCCTACACTCATGTGGGTTGTTTACACTTATTCTAAATCTTAGGTAACCCCAAATAAATTGATGCATTATTTTTTTATTATTTGTCATGCCTCAGCTTCTCTTTGCATTAGATCCTTCAATTCAACCTTCTTTTCATCTCAAATTTTATTATCTTGATTTTATTCAAGAATGGGCTTATGAAAGCCTCTATCAATCTTCCTACTCCTCAATATAATTCTTAAGTTATTCTTGTGATAATTCTTCCTCCTCTTCCTTACTCATATTCTTTTATTAGCTCTAGGATGATTGCATTCTCCTTATTTCTCTACTTTCATGTCATATTGCAAAGGACCTTGCACTCTCCTTGTGTATATTATCAAAATGCTTGCCTTAAATCATAGGAGTCTTTTCTCCAAAACCTATGTGGGTTATTTTTGAATATGAAAAAACTCGTTCATCCTTCATTCCTTTGGGTAGTAATATGTCCACCATATCTATCTCCTTCTTTGTTAGACCTAGACATTGAACAAACACATTAATGGAATCAATAATTCCCACAAATGATTTTTATATATCTTTATCATGCCTTATAAACATGTTTTCCAACTCTTGTTTGTTGCTCACATTCTCCTCATAGCTTCCTCTTTCAATATGTACTCCCAAAGGCCGATTAATTTTATTAGAGCTACACAAGTTCAATCTAGAATAATATTCTTCACTTAGTCACTAATCTTTTTAGTAGAATAAAATACACACACACACACACACATACATACATACATACATACATACATACATACATACATACATACATACATAGTTGACCCAACTCCTATATCTAATAAGTTCATCTTATTAGACAATTCCTAATATCTCTCCATAAATTTCTCACAATTCTATTCTAATTTATTTGTTATGATAACTCAACTTATATATTCTAGCATTAATCATATTAACTCAATTATGTGAGCATTAACATGTGATTTATCTAAAAATACTCCCCTTAATGCAAACATGAGGAAAAACACCATATTCAATAATTATAGCATGATGCAACAGAGCTTGTTCATGAACATGATTTACTCATGCTAAATTAGACTACATTTGGCTTTTAATGATGGACACATCAACCACCAATGTATGAACAGGTATCCACATATTTGTTCATCCTCCACATCTGGCATAAATAGATTTCATGGATTGACTCACCACTTATCATGGTATGAACACACTATTGTTCATTCTCTACACATATGTAACTGACATACTGATGGTTTTGGATAACTAAACCTATTCAAGTATCATGATTGCTATTGTATTATGATTTAGATTTTCACTAATTTTTTACATGATGGGATGAATTGAGTTATTTTTTCACACTGGATAAAACAAAATTTAAAAGGAGGACCAATTCCTCCTTGTCTTTGTTTGTAGCCTCTGTCAATGATTATTGTCATTCAATCATGAATTAGGAAACTATCACTATTATTAGGAGATGCCTTCAGTGTTAGACAATTTCGTACATAAATAAGTTATGTCAATATAACAATGTGCATCCCCATTGCTAGTGACTGATGAGAGGATATTGAATGTCCTCCAACCTCCTTTGTGTATAATCAGTTGTTAGATGTTATTCACTCAACAAGTTTGGCTTGGAAGTTAAGTTTAATGAGGGGAAATCCCCTCCACAAGTTTGACACACTCATTGCACATTGGGTTCCATAAAAAATGTGTCCATGACAAGAATGTTATCTATAGGTATATTTTACATATATTTATCTAAGATATGTATGCTAGTTATATTTTATTGTATCATTTTTAATGTCAAATATTTGCTATCTTAAAATTTAAGTTACTATAATTTTAATTATGCTAGTTATATTCTATTGTATCATTTTTAATGTCAAATATTTGTGATCTTAAAATTTAAATGTCTACTTTACATGATTTAAATAATTAAAAACTTAATAAATATATATTTTTTAATTTTAAAGTAAATAAAATTACCACAATAACAAATATAAAATAAATAAATAAATTTATTTATTTTAAAGTAAATAAAATTATCACAATAACAAATATAATTCACTTTATCATATATTGTGGTAAACAAATTTGTGGTAAATAAATAAATAATTTTTTCCTTTAAAGTTAAAAAAATGATCACGACAACAAATATAAAATAAATAACTATAAATAAAATTACCACACATACAAATATAATTCACATATAATATATTTCAATAAATAAACAAATAAATTCTATCTATTATATATTATATATTTCAGTATGGTAAATTATAATTAAAATTTCTCAAAAAATCAGCTTCTAATTAATCATTAATTACAATCTTCTACATTTCTCTATGTTAAATAGTTTTTTTTTTGGTTTAAACTAAGTCGACTTCCAATTAATTAATTATCAACTCACTCACTCTATTACATCCTTTCACCCCCACCCAATACCATTATAAGGAAAACTTATCCTAATTAATAGAATATTATTAATAAACACCTAATAAAGTTAAAATAAACACTTAAGACTTTTTACAACTACTAACAAAAGGCCAAACTAATTAGAAAAATGACTTATATACCAACAAACCACTACTTAAAAACTTAGCATAAAATAAAAGACTGTTAAAACTTAACTTAAATCTAAAAGCTAATATTAAGTTATAAGAAAAATATTAAGGATAAACGAGACTTTTAAATTAAACCTAAATTATGACCAGAGACGAGTTCGACTGGCAGAATGGAGCAGAGGAATGGATGAGAAACAAGTTGATATTCAACACGTCAAGCCGTGCTTAAGACGATATGGATCTGATCTGAGTTCAAACGATGCCGACTGAACTGGAAACTGAGTCAAGACTGATAAATAAGCAAAACAGAGTATCAATGCAAACTTCGTTCAATGAAATGGTCATGCAAAAAAAACTAGGGCGACGACAAATAAGCAAAGCAGAGTAAATGATGATAACCATGCTGAGTAATAATGCTACAATAACTGATTTATTAGCTCCTTATCGGAACTTTGAATGAAATATTAGATCTTGTTTCTACCCAACCAAAAAAAAAAAAAAAACCTACTATGCTACCAACAAATAAAATAAATTTGTCTTAAGAAAACAAATTTCCTAACTCGGACAACTAGACCAGTATTGAAGTTGCCCTCCTATCACTTATGAATATCCCCTAGCTGATTTCGGTAGAGCTTCACAAATTCAATCCACAATAATATTCTTCACTTATTCATTAATCTATTTATCAAATAATATATATATATATATATATATATATATATATATACAATAATATTCTTCACTTATTCATTAATCTATTTATCAAATATTATATATATATATATATATATATATATATATATATATATATATATATTTTATTTGATAAATAGATTAATGAATAAGTGAAGAATATTATTGTGGATTGAAGTGTTCATTTTATCAAACAATTCCATAAATGTCTCACAACTCTAATATCCTCGAGTTGTTAAAGATAACTCAATTTACACACAATAATGTATTATTAATTTTCACATAAATATACACTAAAAAAATATAACAGCTCAATCATGTGAACACTAAGACATGATTTATCTAACAAGGCCCATTCTTAAAAACCAACATGGTTGTTATTTCCTCATCCTTCTTTTTGTTTTCTTCACCTTGATATGGTTGCGTCTAAGCCATACTCTCTTTGTGTACATTAACTTGCACATCAACCACCTTTATTGTTTTCTTTGTAGAAAATTGTAACTCCTTATGGTTTCCTTCTTCATTCACTTATGTTGTTTCTATAGACACTATTTTTGAATGATTTTATTTATGAAGAACTTATAAATTCTTGGTCACAATAGAGTTTTGGGTTCACAACTTACACTTGAGCTCAGAATTCACAATACTTTTGATGGCAGGAGGCAATGTAATTAGATTTGAAATGACAATTAGAAATATATTGCTTTAGTTGTATTGGCTTTGAGAATTCAATGCATTAATTCTTAGATTTGTGTGAATTAAATGTAGCAACAATATTTACTCTTTTTGCTATTTATTCTTTGTATTTAAATATCATAATACTAATTTTTGTGGCTTTTACTACCATGTGGTTTCTTCTACACTATTTTGGATGATTTTTCATCTTAGTATATGAAAGATGTATCTTTCCCACTCTCTTGGTCTTGGTTTTGATGTATCCATTGTTTGCTTACATGGATTCATAGGACACATGTTTGTGTGTCACTATTCCACTTCTAGTTAAGTTGTAACTTGTTGTGCTTTGTCTCTTTGGTATCAAGATAGTAGGATGACAATATGTGGATGGATCTCACTGCTCTATTTGCTTGGGACTTTTCATATAAAGGTCCATGCTAATGCCACCTCCAGGCTACTAGGATAATAACATGTAGATGGTTTTCACTACTCTGCCTGCTTGGGACTTCCTTACAAAGATTCATGTTGACATTACCTATATGATATTGAGATGATGACATATGAACAACTCTTGATGCTCTGCTTACCTATGAATTTGCATACAAAGTTTAATGCTAATATCGACTCCAAGATACTAGAATGATGACATATGGATGGATCTAGCTACTCTTCTTGCCTAGGACTTTATGTACAAAGGTCCATGATGACTCACCTTTGGGATATGATTATGATTACATGTGGAGAGATTTCATTGATTTGCTTGCTTGAGATTTTTAGTACAAATGTCCATGCCAACATCACCTCTAGGCTAGTAGGTTAATGACATGTAGATGACTCTCACTACTCCACTTTGTTTGGAATTTCTATATATATGTCAATGCTAATGTCATCGATGAGAGATTTATATTCTGTACTTAGGCTCTAAGTTAGCAAATTGATGTCGTGTGGCAACAACAAATGAGCTCTAAGAGTGCTCGAGAGACACCTAAGCATGAAATAACCTACTTAAGACATAGCAAAGACAAATACCTCAAAATAAAATCAAAACATGTCTCCCATATTAGCCTTTAGATCAAACCAAACATGTACATCAACATTGAGTTAAAGGAAATTGAAGGCAAAAATGAAACATGTACTATGCATTAAACATAGTTTCAATTTGCTTACAAATTTGAAACACTCTGCAAACATTGAAGTAAATCATGTTTATTGAATCAAGTAAACAATAGAGATCAAAAGAGGTAAATAAATTCATTTTAGTGTTAGATAAATTCTTCAAGTTTTCACTTTTCAAACTCTGTGTTATAGAATTCTAGTTCAAAAAATCCTGAATAATAATATCCAATTAATAATGGGTCCTTATTTAATTTTTTTTAAAATAAAATGTGTGTGGTAAGGCACAACAACTAAATTAAGCTAAATTTTAATTAAAATATTGAATCCATTATCAATGTGGGTTAATGTGCTTCATATTATGGTAATAAATTGGTATTAAACTCGGGGGAATCATTTTACATGACTAGGGATAGATCATTATTCATTTAATTTTTATGAGGGAAAGAATTCAGATCAATAAATTAATATTGGAAACAAAATGAAACTTCCTTTTTTAAAATCTAGTACAACTAAAGTGAGAAATGTAACTTTTTTTTTTTAATTGATTGAAGGATTAGGAGTAAATCTCATTTTAATGTAAAACATTATCGAATCCAGTTATGATTTTGTTGTTTCTTCTAATTATGTTGTTTTAGAGATAGAAGAGAGCCAGGGAATATAATTTCTATTGGTATTATTGATCGGAGAGAGATAGAATCTTAATTATATATATATATATATATATATATATATATATATATATATAATTATTAATGATAAGATATTTGTTTCTCACGTTTTTATTGATCCAACTTATTATATGTAAAAATTTGGCATGCTGTACTTGGACATATAAACTATAAAAAACACAAGAGAATTAGAATGAATATGTTTATAGGATTTCTGCTTTTAAAGGTGTGTGTAAAGGATGTGTTCTAGGTAAACACTGTCAAGATCCTTTTGATTAAACAAAATCATGGAAATCCAATCATTCACTTCAATTGATTCATAATGATTTAGGTTAACCAAGGTTTTTTTCACATTCTGGGGCTAGGTGGATTTATTTTTTAAAAACAAAAAAAATCAAAACTTTTCACGAGTTTAAAACAATGGTTGAAAACCAAAGTGGCAGAAAAATTAAATGCGTAAGGTCGAAAAATGGGGGAGAATATTGTAATCATTCATTAGAGTATTTTTGTGAAAGACATTGTATTAAGGTTCAAAGAACAGTTCCATATACCACTCAACAAAATGGAGTGGGTGAGCGAATGAATGGAACTCTTGTAGAAATGGTTGTTGTATTTTGCATTTTAATATTTTGTGTTTGGTTTTAGTTGTGTTGCATATATTGTGAATATGATACCCACTAAATCTCTTACAACTGCTACTCTTGAAGAAGTTTCGAGTGTAAGAAAACCTGATATTGGGTATTTGAAAGTATTTTGAATGCATTGCTTGGACACACATACCCGATGAAAAGATAAAAAATTGGAAACTAAGCGCCATAAATGTTAATTTCTAGGATATATCGAAGAACCAAAGGCTTATATGCTATATGATTTGAGAACTCCTCTAATATCTTTGTCATTAGATATGTCAAATTGGGTGGACATTCAAATATTTTACCCTTTCCATTTTACTTGTGAAGATATTATCTTTATTTTTGAATGTTCGTGGAAATTTAAAAATGAAGATAGTAATGTTGAAAATGAAGCATCTAACGCTTTTGATCGAGCTTATTTTGCATGAAGTCATGAAGAAAAAGTTTCTTTAGTTGAATAGAAAAAATGGAGGGTTAGATAATTCTGAGCGTGGAACCAAAGAAAATAATGGATGTGCACTCATGGATAAAGTGATGCAAATAAATGATTTAGTTTCATATCAGGAAGTTAGAGGGAAGAAAGAATGAGAGCAAAACATGAAGGAAGATTATGATGCATTGATGGAAAAAGAAAACTTGGGAATGGGTTATATATATATATATATATATATATATATATATATATATATATATCATAATTTGTATTTATATATATGATGTAATGATGATTGATGGTTTAAAATATTAATTTAAGGTGATGTTCAATATGAGTGATTTGGGTGAAGTAAATTAATTTCTAGGTTTGCAAGTTTTTAGACTAAAAGATGGCTGATTATTCATCTCACAATCAAAAAATTCCCTAAATATTTTAGAAAAGTTTAGAATCCCTGATTCCAACCTTGCTTCTACACCTTTTCTATTTGGAATCAATGTTACAAATAATTTTTCTACAATAAAGGTGGATGTTACATTATATAGGCAACTTGTTGGTAGCTTACTATATATGATATACAATAGATTAGATATTTGTATTGTATTCAATTTAGTGTCTAAATTCATGAAAGAACCAAGAGAAAGGTATTGGCGGGTTGCAAAACTAATTTTGTGCTATATTTATTGTAAAATTCACTTTGGCATATTTTGTGGAGTTAATTCTCAAATTTATTTAAAATGTTATATAGATTTAGATTGGGGTGGGGATACAAATGAAATGAAATCGACTAGTGGATATGTTTTTTTAAATCTTAGATTAGGTCTTGTCACATGAAGCCACAAAAAGCAAACAACTATATCTATATCTTCATGCGAAGCTGAATATAGAGAAACAAAAGAAATAGGAAAAGAAGAAGTTTGTGTTTGAAATATTTTACTTGAACCTGGTCTTGAACAATGTTCGACTACTACTATATTTTGTGGCATTCATTGCTATATATTAATTGCGAGTAATCCATTTTTATATTCTTAAACAAAGCATATAGAGATTGACATTCATTACATTCAAGATCTTGTCAAAGTTAAACTTCTCGATCAAAATTTTTATCCAAGTGAAAAAGAAGCAGTTGTATATTTACTAAGAGTATGATAGAAGCCAAATTATTGAAATTACAAGGAATGCTTGGGATGATGAAGATGGACATTAAGTGGGGACAAATACATGTCATCTCCATTATTTTCTTGTAAATTCCCTCTATTTAATGTTCAGAGGGGATAATAGTAAAATTAATATTATATAGATATTTATGAAAAAATAGAAAAAAAAAAAAAACTTATAAATAATAAAGGCACCATGCACCAACTCCCTACAAGTTTATAATAGAACTAAATTTATTTCATTGAAAAATTGTACATGATAAGTGGAGATTACTTTCTTAAAAGACAATCTTTCAATTTTAAAAATATGAAAAAAAAAATTATAATAAAAATAAAATAAAATAAAATAAAATAAATCTAGACATAATGTTTGTATCCTTTAGATATAAGAATTTGATTATAAAAAAAAAGAAAAAAAAAAAAACAATACTGAATCTTTAAACATTATACTCAATATTTATTGAAAATATCCAAAATTCTATTAATTACAAATTTATTTGTAATAAAAAAGCCTCTTATTTTTGTCCTATGGTTTAAAAGTAAGATATTATTTGAACTTAGGCACAACACCTACTACAAAATCAACTGTTTACTCATTGTAACAAATATAACTGAAAGAACTGAACAAAACAACCAACATTGATGAAGCAAATCGGATATATAGAAGTATAGTGCCTAAGAGAACATTTCCTTAATCAGGATGGTTGTTTCTTGTATTTTCAAGTCGGATTCTAGTTAAAATTCTATGCATTTGAGCATTTTTATAGGTATGTTATCTCGTAATTGTCCCTTTGATCTACAACTAATTTTGTGGATATATATAGTTAGTTTTCATTATTGATAATTTTACAATCACAAGTTCAACATAACAAAACTATTCCATTTTTATTAACACTGCACTACAATATTATTACATTCTAACATGTTTGAAACTTTACTCCAGTAGAGCACTCGCTAGCGGGTTGTGTTGCATTGCTATGGCTCTATGTGTTCCTTTATGCACTGGAAACATTCAAATCAAACCTTACAAAGCAAGAAAATATGCAAGATTTTTAATACACATAACACATAGGTGAAGTGGGGAATAGAGTGCTAGAACAAAGTACACAAGCAAGAAAAGTATAGAAAATTAAATATATACAAATTTAGCATTGACATTCATATAGTAAATTAAAGATAGTTTATATAATTTAAGCAATAATTTAATAATTGCAAAAAATGCTTCACTTATAAATTAATGATAAATTAAAAACCCATCCAATAAATGTTTCATATAAAATCAAATCCAACTACTGATTATATATATTTATAATTTATTTAAAAACTATTTGTAATGAATCTGACACAACAACATTGATAATTAGAGATTTATAATGCAGCAGTTAGTTACCTAAAGGGAAAACTTGACCATCACAGAGACTAAGTTAAAAGGTGGAGATTTTGGCAATCTGATGTTTATAATGACTTAGATGCCCCAATTTAAATAAAAAACATTTGAGACTACATGTCTTGGAGAATCAACTATCGACGTATTGCATTTAACAGTTTCATTTACTGGTCGATATCTAATTTCCTTTAACAAACTGGTCATCTATTAGGGACTGATCTTAAGCAGATCCCCATGGATGTCTTATGAAAATAATATAGCACAATCCAGATTTTAAAGAAAATATTTGTGAGTTAGCATGCGCTCTATCTGGCCTCCGATTTCTGCATTGAAAACTAGTACAACTTCCAAAATATTTTTTAGGAGTTAAAACTCAACATAGCGTATTTCAAATAGTTGACCATAATACATACGCATGCCACCTAAATTTGGGGCAAGATGGTAAACCATAGTTACATGAGTATGAATTACCACATTCTATGCACACCCATTACCGTACAGAATATGATGTGTATGATACAAACACACTTTATACACCATGAATCATCACAACTTTTTGATACATGCAAAAGTATTGAGGTTATCCAATGGATTCAAACCTGCCACCGATCACTAGGACTAAGAGCAGATCGTAGGGTCAAGGATAAAGAGCAGATCGGTATTTAACAAACATAACCATAGATTCATATCAAACAGGATAATACTCTAATTGATCAATATAGGAAAAACAAATTTTATAAAACTATATAGTGTACATAGAATTTTCATATATAATCCTATGAAAATCATTATCCTTATTAAAATAATCAAATCAATAAGAAACTACCTCTGGCTGAAATGGTAAAAGCATCACAATATATATTGCCATTGACCACAAATAAATAATACCAAGAATTTGATTGATATTCTCCATATTTTCAATGAACCATTTATAGCCATGGTCTGTGGACTTGATTCTAACTCTCTTAGAAAGAACATTAAACCTCCAACTAGCTATGAATTCCTATTCATTTGATGGAGTTTGTAAACATGCAAAATAAATTAAAATTGAAACTGAATATACAATATTCTCACATCATGTCAAATGATATAAATCACAAAAACTGAAGAGCAGATTTTTTGGCAATGCAATCGACGATCTAGTCCACATAAATAATTTATGCTTAAGTACCCACTAATGAATTGCCTATTTAAAGCATGGAAATTTTCATTTGCAACAATGAATAATCCTACTTATGCAGACTAACCTTGTTTCAACATTAAGGACTATAGTTCTATATATAGTCATAGGAGTTTTGTATTGAACATACTTTGCACTTGAATTCGCTACCCGCTTTCTTATTATAATCTTCTTCTGTGTAAAGTTACAAAATTTTAGAGTTTAAGATCGATTGAATGGATTGCGATGAATCAAATAGTTGGTGGAACATATTAAAATAATATATTATTATCTACCTGCCTACCTACCTACCCAACACCGCACTCAATAGATACATCCACCAAACAATTTTAATGCAGTAGTTTAAAATTTGAATCTTTTACGAACTATTTCATATTTGCGGGAAAATCCGTGGTAGGCAGGTGAGTAGCCAGTAGAGACATAAAGGAAAGAAAGACAAACATAATAGATATTAGCATAGTAGCAGCAAAAGGTAGAAGTGGCAGAAAATAGAGCAGTAGCCAGTAGTTTTTGATGTAGCAACAACATCAATTAGAGAGAAGTAGCTTGAAAAAAAGTTGTAGCAACAATAAGTGGGAATATAGTGCATCAATAGACTACAAAAAAATAGAGAAGAAGATAAAAGATAGAATACAGATAAGGATCAAAGTAGGCAGAGCAAGAGGAATGTTTGCCGATAGCAATCAAAGGAGAACAATCAAAAAATATTAGTTTGTAAGAGTCATTTTGTAACAGATGTATCTGTGTAAGTATAGAGATTTAAATCAGTTTTTAATAGAGTTTTAGAGGTAAATTAATACATGCAGTTTGTGTGGTTTTATGCTGGTACTCTACCTCCATTTTTTTATCAATTTAGTATGTATTTTAGTGTACCTCCAACACTATTATGATTAGTTATGGATTATCTCTAAAGTTTAAATTCTTGATTTATTTTGTGTTATTGGTTTCTACCCACCTAATCTTGCACATTATTTAATTTTTTGCCAATAACTGATATCAAAGCCCTTAAGTTGTAAGCTCATTTAGACATAGATAAACACAGTTCTGATTCATGGCAACAAGACCTATATTTGATGGAAAGAACTATGATGTGTGGATCATCAAAATAAAGACTATATTCAACTCTCAAGAGCTATGAGAGTTGATTGAAGGTGGATATAATGAGATTGCAGACCTAGCAACCTTCAATACATTAACCTAATCACAAAAGAATGCATTGAAAGAAAATAAGATAAAAGATGCCAAGGCACTCAGTTACATGTAAATGGCACAAGTTGATTCAATCTTTCTTAGGATAGCAACAACTATCTATTCTAAAAAAGTATGAGACATTTTGTGAAATTCTTATCAAGAGAGTGATAAGGTGAAGCTTGTCAAGTTACAGCTCTTAAGAAGGGACTTTGAGACCCTAAAAATGATATTAAATGAGTCTATCATTGACTTTTTCATAAGGATAATGAATATTATCAACCAAATGAAGACATGTGGTGATACCTTTGAAGATCATCAGATCATAGAGAAGGTGTTGAGGAGACTTTCGATCAGATTTGACCCTATAGTGGTTGCAATTTAAGAGTCAAAGGATTTGAGATAAATGATAATGGATGAGATAATGGGTTCTTTGTAAACCCAATAACAAAGGATGAATAAGTCAGCCACTTCCTCCAATGAGTAAACATTCAATACCAATGTGAATGTGAAAGGAAGGGGTAGAGGATCTAACAATAGAAGAAGAAGAAGAAGAAGAAGAAGAAGAAGAAGAAGAAGAAGAAGAGGAAGAAGAAGAAGAAGAAACACTTCAAGAGAAAGATCTACATAAAGGTGTGATAAGTCTAGCATCCAATGCTATTATTACAAAAGTTATGAACAATATGCTAGTGAGTGTAGAAAGGAGTTATGATATGAATAGGTAGAATTCAAAATTATCCAAAACATAAGAGGTTGAACCTAATAGAAATAAGAAAAGTGAAAATTTGTTCATAACTTGATACATTGCGAAGCAAAGTGGTAAAGAGATATGGTACTTTGATAACAGTTATAGAAACCACATGAGTGGGAACAAATAAATTTTCAACCACATTAATGAGTCAATCAAATGAAAGGTAAATATGGGAAATAATGAAAAGATTCCCTTCATGGGAAAATGATGAAATCTTATAAGCACCAAACAAGGTGACAAAAAGAAAATTCGAGATGTTTACTTTGTTCCCGGGTTGAAACACAACCTTAGTAGCATTGGGAAGCTTGTCAAAAATGGATACAAGGTTAGATTTGAGAATGGATAATGCATCATATTTGATAATAGTGGATGAAATAGGTAGATTGTAGTATTCAATATGATAAACAATCGAATGTTTCCATTAAGAATGTAAAATGAGCTTGTAGTAGTGTTCAAAACTATAGTAGATGAGTCTACTCTTTGGTATCTAAGATATGGGAATTTGAGCTTTAGAGAGTTGAACCTTATTCACAAGAATCAAATTGTGAGAGGGTTGCCCCTTATATAATAACCAAATAAATTGTGTGAAGGATTCATAGTGCGAAAGAAACATAAGAGTGCATTTATTGTAGGTAAAGCATGGAGAGCCAAAGCTCCTTTAAAGCTAATCCATTCAGACTTACGTGGTCCAATGAATATCCCTTCCCTATCCAATAATGTCTACTTCCTGACATTCATAGATGATTTTAGCTGAAAGATATGGGCATATTTTTTGAAAAAAATCAAATGTATTTGAGACCTTCAAGCAAATCAAGGCAATGGTGGAGAAACAAAATGGCCACTACATCAAGATTTTGAAGTTGGATAGAGGGGGAGAGTATATATATAATGATTTCATGAAAATTTTCATGGATCATGAAATTAAGAAGCACTTTATAGCCAAATATACACTACGTCAAAATGGTATGGCCAAGAGGAAGAATAAGACCATCTAAGAGATGGCAAGAAGCATGTTAACGACAAAAGGGTTTACCTAATGATTTTTATGCTGAGGCTATAACAATAGTCATATACTTGTTGAATATTTGTCCAATGAAGATAGTTAGGGACTTGATCCCTCAAAAAACATGGAGTAGTAGGAAGCCAAGTGTTGAACACCTTAGTGAATTTAGTTATGTGGTATACGCTCATGTGCCAAAGAAAAGGAAATAATGGGATGGCAAGGAGAGAAGTGCATATTCATTGGGTATAATGACCAATCAAAGGATTAATGGTTGTATAATCCCATCACCAAATATTTCATAATTAGTCAAGATGTTCAATTTGATGAGCATGAAGCTTGGGAGGAGAGATAAGAAGAAGAGTAAGCGCAAAGAAGGGCTAGTCGACCCTTTACTAAAATTGAAATAGCATATGGTACAACCACTCATGAACTAAGTTGGAATCCTATTTTACAAAGAGTTGATTCATCTATTGGTAGTAGTCATCAAGGACGTCAAGGCATTATTCATGAGTAAACATCATCTTACTCCAACTCAAGCCAATGTCTTAAAAAGATAGATAACTTGCAATAAGTCTATAAGAAATCAAGGTATGAAGAAAATCAAGAAGAAACAATGAATTATACTCTATTTTTATCAGTTGATACTATGTACTTTGAAGAAGTAGTCAAGGATAGAAATTGGTGTGAGGTAATAGATGGAGAAATGCAAGCATAAATAAAAATTAGACTTGAGAGTTACTTGACCTACAAAAAGGAAAATAGGACATAGGATTCAAGTGGGTGTATAAGACAGAAACCACTCCTGAAGGCAAGATATAGAGGCATACGGTAAGACTAATGGTGAAGGGATACAAATAAAGGCCCAAACGTGATTACAATGAGGCATTTGCACCCATAATAAAGCTAAAAATAGTGAGGATAATCATATCTATTATTTCTCAACACAAATGAAAGGTGCATCAAATAGATGTCAAATCAACATTCTTGAATGGAGTGCTATAAAAATAGGTTTATGTGGGACAACCACCTAGCTATAATATTTTCCATCATGAAAGCAAGGTATATAGGCTAAAAAAGGCATTGTATGGGCTCAAGAATTCCATAAGAGAATGGTATAGTCATAAAACTCTTACTTATTGAACAACTTCTTTAACAAAAGTGATAGTGGGCCCAAACTCTACATCAAAGCAATCAAAGATGATATTTTGATTATATTTTTGTATGTGGATGATTTAATATTCATCAAAAATGTAAATCAGTCAATAGAAGAGTTAAAAATAGTCATGAAGGAGTTTGAAATGACTAATTTAAGTTTCTTATAGTACTTTCTTGGGATAGAAGTCAATCAAATAGATGAAGACATATTCATATGAAAATATAAGTATACAAAAGATATTTTTGAGAGGTTTAAGATGATGGACAAGAAGCCAATATCTACACCAACTGAGACAATCTTAATGTTGTGCAAGGATGATTGCAATAACAATGCAAACCCCACACGATACAAGAGTTTAGTGGGAAGCTCAATGTATTTGAATACAACTAGGTCGAACATCATGTGTTCACTCAACCTCATATCCAAATTCATGGCAATGCCAAAGGAGACACATTGGCAAGATGATAAGAGGATATTGAGTTATGCGATTGAAACAAGAGATTATGATGTTTTATATATAGTAGTAGATGAGTTTCAGCTTATGGGTTACATAGATAGTGATTGGGCTGGTATCCTTGATAATTAAAATAGCACTTTCGGGTATGTATTTCATCTTGGGTTAGGAGCCATATCTTGGGCTTCAAAGAAGAAACCCATAGTATCACTTTTTACGGCTAAAGCAAACTATATAAAAATCATTACAGCAACATACTAAGCTATATGGTTGAGAAGGATACTTTTATATTTGCATGAAGAGTAGTAAGAAAATTTTATAGTCTATTATAACAATATATCCTCCATAGCATTGTTAAACAACCCCATCTTTCATGGTAGAAGAAAACACATCACAATCAGGAGTTAATTGAAGATCATGTGATAGAGATTAAATTTTGTAAGTCAAATTAGCAACTAGCTTATATTTTTGAAAATTCATTGTCAAAATAAATTTTTATGAACTTATGAGGAAGGTTAGGGGTCATTAATGCAACAAAATTGGGTTTACAAGGTTTTATGTTAGCTCCAAATTCTTAAATTCAAGCTACAGACTCCTACAATCCAACTCTAAAATCCTATACTCCTACTCTGAACTCCTATGATCAATCTTCAAACTTCTACAAGCTAGATCTTAACTCCTATAGACCAACTTTGAACTCCTATAAGTCAGCTTTGAACTCCTACAAGCCATCTCCTGACTCTAATAATAGAGCTATGAACTCTAATAGAGTAGCTACATATAGACTCATATAGTCAAGCTATAGAATCCCATAGGGTAGCCATGAACACTATCAGTGTAGCTATAGACTCTATCAATCTAGCTATAAACTCCCATAGGGAAGCCAAAAACTATGCTATTCCATCTATTATTGAATAAAATAGGTGTTTTGGTCATGGGCTTAGTCATGCACTTACCTAGATGTCCAAAATGGATTTAGGCTTGTTATAATAGGGCACAGTCCTTGACTAATCCTATAGCACTCAACATTTAACACTCGATTATGCTGGAATCATTTTACATAAGCTACAATCCTTATGTTCTCACCCAAAGCACAATAAAGAAGGGACTGGGGTCTTTGTTGGGTTAGTTGTGTCATGGTGAAACTCTATCCTTTGAGCACTTCAGTTAAGGTAACTAAGGTTATGCATTCATTGGCACAAGCCTTTGGTATTCTTGGCTAAATGGCATTTAGGAACTTGAGGAGAAATTGGGTGTTTAGTTAAAGGACTTACTCATAGGTTTTATCTTAGGCACAAGTATCTTCGTGAGGTGTAGGGTCTCACCCATACTAAATCTTTCCTTATATTGAGCATGGGGTTCATCATTAGTTACAGGTACACCATGAATGAGTTAGGTTAGAAACTTGTAAGAGGTCAACATACATTTTATAGATTCAAGCATTCAATCCAATAAACATTTGTAAAGAGTTCTTCATTAACAAACTTCAATAACCATACATATATTAGTCAATATAAACTAAGCAAATACTCAACATGAGCTACTAAAGGCTCAAAGGCTCATAGGCAAGCTTGAGCATTAGAATGGGGAGTAATAAGAGCATCCCAAACTAACTCTAAGTCTAAATGGTGAACCTAGAGTTTGGAACCAATATGTCAAGGCTTTGCTACTTCAGTTGTCTCTCTTTGCTAATTGGACTCACCTTGCTTTTATAGAGCTTCAAAACATCTTAGGATCTTGAAGAATTGAGGACCCTAATTATTGAGTTAGCATTGGAGGTACACAAACTCCCATCTCTACTACATTTCTATTTAATTATCAGTCACTATTCCTTACACCCACTTCCTAATACTGACTGATTCAAAAAAGAGTTGTTAGCCACCTACCAGCTGGTGCCACTAGAATACAAAACAACAATCATGATAAGTTATTGCCTCATGCCTAGATGTCTATTGTATTGGCATGGATCCTATAGTTACATGAAAAAGGGATCCAACATTACCCCATAAAAAAATGCAAGTCCACCCTCAGACTAGACTTCCAACCACTTAACTACGTAAACTTTGGGCATGCTTTGCTGCAGTTCTACCTTGAAGTCCTTGAAGCCCTGAATTACGAGTTTGATTTCTTCATTGGCACTGTTGATATCAATAGAGGCAACCTCAAGATAGAGTATGTCAGTATTGTCCAATTATTTTCTAAAGGCCTCTAGCCTTTCCTTTGATTTTTTGACCTTGCCATCTAAGATTCCTTCTTACTCGCTTGCCTTTGTTTGAAAAGTGTGAAAGAGTTCTTCTAGGTATTTCTCCTAGGTTTTAGTTTGGTGCTCAAAGTGGTGACCTGGGCCATAATCTAAGTGTGCTTGGACCTGATAATAGGGAATGTTTATTTCATCAATTCATCCTTCAACCCTTTCACATTTTAGAGGTACATACCGATGATTGATGCTTGGGTGGAGAAGATGAAAAATATAACATTGACATATTCTGTGCCCTCTTAAAACTTTTCAAAGAGGTCTTCTACTTCATCTAACTTCTTGTTGAGATATTTCTTGATGACATTGTAAGGGTCTTCCTTCTCTTTTATCATTGGCTTCATTTGTAGGAACATCTGCTCTACCAACATGCACACCTTGTCAACCTCTAAAAATTTATAAGTGTCAATACCATACAAAAATGATGGATTTACTTCTTCTACATACTCAACCAACTAATGGAGCTTGAGATTCATGGCATTCATCTTTTCCTCTACCTCTAGTGCTATGTTCTTCCATTTTATGCCATGATCATCATTAATTTTTTTCATACTGATTTAGAGGGCATACAAAGGAGGCCATTAACAGAACTTACTGAGTTCATTTCTCGGGGGTTGACAATTTGATCGTTATGTCCCTCCTCTAGTTTTTTTATGCTTTAGATTGCTTTCATGGGTACCTCAAAGTAAGGCTTTTCCATGTGTCAATCAATTATAAAAGACACTTGGTGGTGCATCATTGTCATGATAGTTCTAGGGGGCATATATTCGAACATGTTAAAATCCTCATCCCAATTGTTCCCCTGTTGCACCAGTTTGACTCAAATTCTTTTTTTTCAATGGCTAGTTCTATCTATTGTTGTTCCTCTCCACCAATGCTGGTGTTTTCTTTATCACCTTTTTCTTCTTCCTATTGTAGGGGTTCTTGTTCTTCAGACTTTTCCCCTTCATCCACTTCTTCCTACTCTGTACTATCACTGCCATTTTTTTTTGTAGTTCTTTTTCGAACTTGTCTCCTTTGTCTATTTCTCCTTTCTATGGCTCCTTGTCATGAACTTCCTTAGCTTCCTTCTCATCATCACTATTCTTTATTTACACTCTCCATTTTTTCCTTTAAGGTGTTAGCATCACTTTATTTATCTCCAAGCAACCCTTTAGTACTAGGGTGCACCTATTCTGCATCTTCCTCTGCTAGGCTGGTGTAGGTGCTAGGCACCTCTTCTAACAATTTTTTTCATAGGTTCCACACTATCACAAAAATTATTCTCTTTCTCTTTTCTATCGCTTTCATCCTCAGCTTCATTCTTTTCTACTTTCCTCTTCTCAGATTATGTCTTGTACTTTTCTTCTTCTACTTTGTGCTCCTCGACCTTGACTCTCTCAATTCCTTCCTTTGTCATGCCATCCTTCATCATTTCTTCTCTTTTATTCTATATCTTTCATTCCATCCTAATATCTGCATCGCTGAGGCAAAACTTCCTCCATACTTGTTCCCTCCTCACCTCTTCACTTTGAGGTGGGAAGGGACTTCTCTTGCTAGATGAGGAGTCATCTTATTCAGGCATAATATGCATGCCTTTCCAAAATCCTACCTCCTTCTACATCTCTTCTTATTCCTTTTTCACCTCTTATGCCTCTATGTCTACCAAGGTGATGGTGGGCATTGCAATAAGAAAATTTGGCTTCTTTTTATTCTCCTTTGAGATAGGAGAAGTCCTTAGTGCAAAGTTAACACACTTATTTATAGGAGCTAATGGAGAGGCTTAATCACTAAAGGTGATCTTCAAATTAATTATATTCTTTATCTACTCAAGTGTCTCCCCCTTATTCTTATTGGGAGACTTTTTCTTCTCAGTTGGCACCAGTATTCCTTCATCGCTAATCCTAATGGGGAGGTCGTCAACCTTTTCGGTGATGGGGTTATTCTTTATTGGCCTAATCTCATAATATATCCTATTAATGTGCCCAAGAATGGTTTCTTATTAAAGGGGATAGATGTTAGTGTGATCTGAATCATCCTCTTCATCTTTGGTTTCTTTTCTCCTTGGGCACACAAATTGGCACCACAACATGTTCCTCTCCATGTCTAATTCCCTTATTGGTATATCCAACTATTGAATATTTATGATCCTTCAAATAACATCCCTAAAGTATCTAGTTGAGAAGGCATATGGGAGCTTCAACTATCCTAACTTGTTGCCATCGGTTAGTGCCAAGCACACTATGTAGAAGTGCTACATAATGGTAAAGGTTACCATTCCATACGTGCTCTTGGGGAGTTCCTGGGGGATGTGACACTCTACCCTAAATGATTCTATGTACTTATCACCCGAACTAATCACTAGAGTTTTTTAATTTATAGAGAAAGAAAGGGGGCAAGTGAAATCCTTATACTTCTATATTAGGGAGTCATTGTGTTCTTGAAAATTGAGAGATTGTCCTCATCCCCATCTAGTACTCCGATCTCCTCCATGACTATTAAGATTAGAATGGACACCCAATTGAATGTCCCCTTTGTCATGTGGTAATATAGTTCATTATTTACAAACTTATCTACTATAAATTTTGTAATATTAAACTTTATACCCTGTGCCATATGATAAGTGACATAAAGGTAAGTTTTGGTGATGTCAGTCCACTAATCATCAGGGCAAAGTTTCAAACTTATGAGCTGCATTTATGCCCTCATAATGGGGTCCTTATAGTATTCAAATCGGAATGTGAAACCCCCCTTCTAATAATTTAGGAACTTCTTAACACACTCCACCTCTTCATCATCTCTCATCATCTAGTGAATATCTTTTCTAGCATTTAAAAGCTCGATAATCCTTCATATCAAGTGCACTAAAATTTGCATGTGCCTCCCTAGAAAATGTATGTGATCTCCATAGAATCACAAAAGAAGGAACTGCATGAGTTCCTCTACCTTTCCAAATCATGGAAACTCATAAATCTGAGTTGCATCAAAGGCCATCAATTTATCTAAGATTGAGATATCAATAATTCTATGCCTTGCTCCATTTTATTTCCTATATCAACCATCCAATCTAGTGTTAAGTCTTGTGCATGTCTTGAAATATCATGGTTATACTAATTCAAGTAGTATGTGTGCAAAAAATAATTCCAATATTCCATATTAAGAATTCTAGGGGAAAGTACATCACTTGGTAGGACATCTTTGTCAATGCCTCAGTGTCGACTTACACAATGTTGACTCTTTCTACTAGCAGCATTGATGTTATTACAGTGGGCACTTAAGATGCTATACATGCCCACTTTGGATCTTGTTATGCCTAATATGAACCTAATCCCTTGTACTTTTTGTCTATTCTGAATCTACTAGGGTTGAAGCATGGTAGGTTTGGTTTGTCGAAGCCTTGAATGGCTATTGGCACTATATAGTCATGAGGTCTGTGACTGTACCTTTAGCCTTCAAGATTTATACATTGTTAATGGTGTCCTAGGCATAAAATCTCCTTTATATTGAATGGTTCCTATAGAAATCTCTCCCCATAGCTCTCTACACTAGTCTCAATATGAATGTAATTTTTCCTGCTTCACAATCATTCACTTTTGGTGCCTATAGGTGCTCAAATTCTCACTCTGATAAGGTTTTTGTGCTTTGACTATTTGGTTCACTTATTTCTCTGTAGTTTGATCTAAGTCTTGATTTTTTGCAAAATTTTTAACCTCAACCAGTCAGTCATTTGTTGTTTTATACCCTACCTTCAGCTACCGTCTTTAGTGCAAGTGTTTAAATGGTGTGGCAGTGCCTAAATTTCTCAAAAAATGCAAAATTTTATAAAATCCACAAAACTCCTCTACCACCAACATATTTAATGCAAATATTTGTGCTTCCACCATTACCTTATTAATTACTCTTAATGCTATTTTAGTGAAGTGATGTAAAGTTTAAACGGTCTCTTCCCACTTAATTTTGGGTGGATGCTAGCTATCTTTGACAACTCTCCTTTTGTTTTTTGTTTACATGGTGTGATTCTCACCTTTCTTGAAACAAACTAGGTGTAGTGCCTCACATACGTATGATTCATCCTCCCCAGTGCCATTCCCATTTCCTTTTCCAATTACAATTCTATTTTAAATGTGTTTGTCTATCTTAGTTGATTTCACTATGCTTTCATCTTCTAGCCTTAGCCCTTCCTACCCCATACAAATCCCTTGCACTGGCCCTCTAGTGCAATATTATTATCTTATCTCTTACTCATGATCATGTTGTTCATCTTCACTCTATCTTGTATGAATCTCAATTTACATTTGTTCCAAGTCTAGGGAGTTTCATGTGCCTAGGAACTTAGCTGTCTGGCATAGGCACTTAAGAAACAACCTCACTCAACTCAGCCGACTGGAATTATGCTTGGAAATGCTAAATTAGCCATTCTATGGGCTTAAATATGCCTCACTTCTTGAATCTTATGCATGAAAATCTAGTGCACCTAGTGTCAAACTCTAGAAAACTTCATGCTTACATACCTTACGTGTCTGGCCTTAGGTGCTTGGAGAGCATCCATGCTTGAGTCACTCGACTGGAATGATGCATGAAAATGCTAAAAACATTCTAACTAGTGGCCTCAAAGTGTTTCATATTCACTACCACATCAAAATTTCAACTTGTTTGTCTTGCACCAAACTTTATTTTAGTCACTCAATACACTTGACTTGTGACCAAAAATTTGGTGTCTTATGGTGCAAGTTCCACTTATTGTCGATACAAATTTAATTGGTCGCTGTTAAAATGCCCAGGGAGCATTTCACCCAATGACATGCACAACTTGCATATGCTAGTTTCTAAGATGTTTTGGATGATGTATGGGCCTATCTGTCTTATCTACAGCTTTCCTAGGTAATTTATATGTGTAGAGTCATAGATTAAAATTAATGCCCCTTTTGTTATCACCTTATGCTTTATATGCTTATTATGTCAGAGATTTGGCATGCCTTTTCTATCTACTGGTTCCACTTTGCTTGGGTGTTCACCTCATCTAAGTAGTCTAAGTCCTCCAATCCTATATTTAGTGACTATTGGTCATCTAACTAACCAATTTACATGATGTGTAAGGATGGCACCAAGAAATCCATTGGTAGGATCACCTTAGTGCCAAACACTAGTTGAAATGTTATAGCCATAATCAAGCACTTATAGGTTATGCAATATGCCTAAAACACTGTTGACACTTGATCATACTAATCCTTGTGATCCACATCACATATATTTATGAGTTACATCCCTAAGATCTTGATGAATGCCTCAATTATGCCATTCACTTTGGGATGATAAGGCATTATCTTATGATGTGCCACCATGTAATCTATTATTAGGATTCACATAGTCTCATTAATGAAGTGTGTGCCCCTATCATTAGTCAAGCTGAGAGGGAACCCATACTATCTTATGATGTTTTCCCATATGAATCTTATGGTTGTGGTGGTTGTGAAAATTTTATTCAGTGCATCCTCAACCCATTTGGTGAAATAGTTAGTCGTCACTACAATGTACCTTATGCCTGTGCGCCTTATTATGGGGGTGATGGACCCACAAATTCCAATGGCCCATTTATTGAATGGTGCTTGGGAAAGAATGGGGATGAGAGGCATCTCATCCCCATGGTTAAGAATCCCTATGTACTGACATATGTCCTATGCATTAGCACAATCATTTTAATCTTGAAATAGACTTGCCCACTAAAATCCTAACTATAACACCTTGTGCATCATTACATCTTATATGCAATGGCCTCATGTTATCCCCTCGTCTGCCTCATGAAGGATGGAGTCCTTTTCATTCTCCAATATACACCAACATAGAACTTCATATAAACCTAGTTTGTATAGTTGTTGATGAGTTAAATATGGGTGGTACGAACTATGAGATATTTTTTTTGTTATCATTGTTTGGGGTGCAGATCCAAATGTTATAAAGGTGGTTATCTCTACCAATTTCTTAGGGGCACATTAGATCATGTATAGTTTCACATCTATCATATCATCCTCAATTAGAACTACTGCATTGATTGAGTCTATATGGGATAAATGGTCTGGCCTCCAGTTCTATTTTCTAGGATTGACAACAATGGAAAACTAGAATTTTTGAAATAGAATGATCCATCTGCAAATGCACCCATGGAGAATGGGATTATTTATGATGTAATTAAGAACCTCATGATCTATGAAAAAGAGGAATGGGGTTGCCAACAAATACTATCTAAAATTTTACAAGGTGTGGACCATGGTGAGTGCCTCATGCTCAATTGTAGTATAGTTGTAGTCTACCCTTGGTAATTTTATGCTAGTGAAGGAGATGGGATGATCCATTTTACTTCACTAGGTTGTGTCAAGATTGCACCAATCATAGATATAGAAGTATCGATGTGGATGAGGAAAGGGGTCATCCAGTTAGAAAATTATAAAATAGGTGTGCCAGCTAATATGAACTTCAGGGTATCAAATGTATCCTCTTGTGCTTAGCCCCAATAGAATGGTCGATTCGTATGCAAGAGGTCTTCTAGTGGTGCCACAATATTCACATAACTCCTTATAAATTTTATATAATATCCATAGTGGTGAATAAAGGCATTAACATTTTTCTATGTGGAAGGAATCTAGGGTTGAATGATGATGGTAATCTTTTCTAGATCGATGAGCAAATCATCCTTACACATGATGTGCCTAAGTAAGGTTCCAAATGGTGTTGTGAAGATACACTTTTTTAGGTTCAGGAATATTTGATGCTACCTATACCTCTCAAACATTAGGTATAGGTTATCACAATGGTCCTTGATGATGCCAAGTACCATCTAATCATCTAGATAAACTTGGAGGAACCTATGGATGAAATATTCAAATACAGTGATCACCACTCTAGAGAACATGGGTGGTGCATTTTTGTGTCCAAAAGACATCACATTATAATAAAAATAACCCTATTCAATTACAAAGGTTATTTTGGGCTTGTCCTTTTCCTCAATTTGGAGTTGGTGGTAATCAAAGAACCCATCAATGAAGGTGTAAATTTAGCAACCTATGACACCTTCTAGGACTTCATCAGTGAATGGAATCGGGAAGGGGTCATTGACATAAGTGACGTTCAACATTTTTTAATCAATTAAAATGGAAATGCACCCATATTTCTTGATGATTATTACCACTAGGCTCACCCACTTGGACTATATAGGGTAAATGACCCCTACAACCAAAAATGCATTGATCTCTATTTTGACCTTGGCATGGAGGTTGGGATTCATCATGTAGTTGCAATTTTTGACTGGTATTTTACCATTGATTAGCTTTATGCTAATCTTACCAAGGCATGGGTTTTTGACCTTCATATCTTGATAAGTCCTAGGGAACAAGTATTGAAAATCCTTCATGAAGTTTATGATGTATGCTAGCTATAGGTCAGATTAATAGGCTCTTAGAGTAGCCATCTTTGGCTCTCTTTCTACATTGATGTCCAATTTGATGGTGTTTAGTGGTGTACTGTATGGCTCATTCTTTTCTTAGTGTAAGTCCTTGAATTGACAAGTTCCCTTTGTTGTCTCTATGTGAAGATGAGTTAGGTCTTCTTCACTAGGAGCACTATCATCTACTTGGTGTATGAACTTTCTTCAGGCAATCAACAATTTCAAGTAGCACTCCTTCCAAGTTTCATCATTTTATTTGCTTGACTCATTATTAAGTGTTCGTTACTCAAATAAGGTTTAGGAGAGCTGACCCTTTTCCTCAAACATGTCTTTTAGGTGCTCCTTGAGGATGGTGGTATCATCAAACACTACCCTACTAACTACTTGTAGTGGCTCGACCAATTTCAATTTCTATGAGTAAAAGGAGAAGATGTGAATAAAATTCTCCTTAAGGGCCTCCAAATTGGCTATATCTTAGTGCATCTCATTGACCATATACCATGCTCACACCCATGCCTTTAGAGTCCTATAAAAGGCATACACCCATAAGTTCTTTTGGGCAGTCATTCTGTAGTTAGTCCATGTCTCTTTGGATAGGTACACACGCACCATGAGATCAAAGTCACTAGAGTACATTAAGATATACAAATTTTCATTACTCCTCTTGAATCTAGTGAAAATGGTTGCCTTTACCTCTGGCCAAGTTGGTAAGTTAGACCTTTGTGCTTCCCACCACTGCATGATAATACTTCTCAAGGTATACACTATTGTACCCATTCTATCTATTTCTTTTGGGATGCATGATTCAAAGCCATGAACATACCTTTCTACTAGGTTACTTCCTTTAAATTTTTGGAGTGCTACAAGCTTGCCTTTCCTTAGGTAGAGTTATGTCTTTCCTTTCTCCTCATGGCTTAGGACCCATCATTTCAGAGTGTGATCAATCTGGACCCAGCCAATCCTCACAAGATTAGGTGCCTTTGAGTACACCAAGAAACATCTATGACTAGTAGCCTCATAACCCTCTTTAACCTATCTATCATAAGGGATATCAGTGGTGCTCAAGGCTAACTTCCCATCCTCCCAAGAGAGCACTACATGATCAGAAGGTTTAAGATTCTTGATGCCTTGCATTGTGATGCTATATATATGGTTGATCTCATCCTTCAAATCAAGACTCTCCACATAAGAGGTCCTTTGTCATTTGAAATTAGAATCACTAACCTTTATTTGCCATTTTTGAAGGTCATATATTGCTTATTGAAGTGTATATATGCATTATTGGTGTAACACCAAGGCCTTCTTGGAAGTGATAGGTAGTTATCCTATTCATCCAACTCGATAACCTTAAATTTAGCATGGAATTTAGTGCCCATAATATCTACAATGGCACCCTTCAGAATTTTGATTGGCTAAACTCAAGTCTTATTGGCCGTGAATAGTACATGGGGAGAAGGCCTCAAGGCTGGCCTACCCATATTTTCCCATGTGTTCTTGGATAGGATATTCACCTCAACACTAGTGTCAATTAGGACCTCGCCAATAGACCATCCATTGATGGTGCCATTCACCAAGAGGTTTCGGTCAAACTCCATGTTCTGGGTATGCCTGACCTCTCACACCCTTTCCATGCATGGTCTGACATCTTCAACTAATTATTGTCCTCCATTGTCTAGAAATAGGTTTTTTAATAGGGGAAACATCCCTCTTGTTTAAAAGAGGTACAAGATCTCTCTCAGCTCTTGCACTTTAGCCTCCTAGCCATCCTACTCTTTGTGAGAGGTAGCAGCCTATGCCTCTAAGTCTCACATTCATGGCTTGCTATAATATGTCTTTTTGGTGTGCATGGCCTAGATAAGGTGTGGATTTAGGTTCTAGCTTCATAATACACTTAGTGCATCTTGGCATCTCATATTCTAGGCATAATTTTGGTATTAACACAATTGACAATTGAGTGGTGAGGCCACTTTGAGTAGTTTCTCATACTTTGATTGACTCTATGCATGTTGGTTATACCTTTTGATTCCATTTCACCTCTTTAGTCTTGGATTTGATCACCCATATGCCTTTGTCAGCACTTGACCTATCTTGGGTTAGATTTTTTTAAAATTCAAGGCATTTCTCAATCGGATGTGGTCCTCAACAATACCTGCATGTTAGATGCATTAGGAAGTCACATTGATAGTGCTCAGTCGACCTGTACCTATAACATGATTTTTATGGGAATCTTCCTACATCGCCTCCTCCACCTCACCTTATGGTGCCACTTTGGTTCTTATATCTAGCATTTTGTTGGCTATAACCCTAATTTCCTTAGTTTGCCTACCCTCTGACTATTGTAATTGCTTGCTATACACCTCTCTCCATGTTTTGGTGCATCTCATCAATTACATGGTAGTCAATTGTGGTATGAGTGTAGGCATCACACAACTTTTAATAGAGGGTTGTGCTAACCTGACTGACACATTTCAATAAAGGGTAGCTAAAACATCATGCACCTCATAACAAACTTCACAGTTGATGAACATTGTACGCACATTCCTCTAAGGGAAGTTGTTTTTATTATGAATTTCCATCTCATAATCGGTGCACCACAACCCTCTTGTAGCACCTTACGATGAATTAGAAATTAAATTCTATGGTTGGGAGGCTATAGACATAATTTTCCCCTTCATGAAGGGGCTAATTCCTATATCAGTGCTCCCAACTACCTCAGCTTTGAGAACAGCTTTAAGTGCTTCTCGAGGGTCTATGAATATTTTCATGGATAAAACCTTTCTAAAAGGTACTATAAATATTCCAACATACCATTATGCATGTTGGGAGGGGTTAATATCATAAGGGAGTTTAGAAAGGAGAGTCTTGAATATAACATCGTATAAGCACATGATCTCTGATAATCCCTAGTTGATCTTTTTGAGAATAATGATGCTCTACTACTCAAACATAGGTATATCAAACTCCACCAAGAATGCTTCTTTTAGGGTGTCATAATCAACCATCTCCTGGTTAGGATCAAATGTCCTATACCAAATATGGGCATGATGAAGTAAGGTTGTCATAAACTAGGTTGCCTTGCACTCAGATTGAGTTATTCCCCAAGCACACCATTATAATTCGCACTTAAGCACATGATCTATAGTGTTTTTCATGCCTCAATACTCAAGCAGGCACATGGCCATCTCATAATAAATCTGGGGCTGAGTAGTAACTAGTGTTTAAGGTGCTTGTCCTCCTGGTACTTATCTGGTGTTGGTCCTCTAAGGCCTCCCATCACTAGGCCAGGCATTGGTCCTATGGTTACTACCAGTGCCACAAAAGATGATGGCACTATAATACTATGTAATAGTGTAGGGCTACTTATTACAGGCTATTTCCTAGGTTATAGTTAACATTGGCAAAACTGGGGTACTTACATTCATATTCTATCTAGTCAGGCGAACACCTTGAGGTCTAGAGGTATCTTCACTTACCTCCTCATTAAGGATAACTTGTTTAATCACAAAGTTTTGGTCTAAATCTAAAAAATGATCAAAGTGTAATTTGACAATGAGGTCAATTATCAATCTTATGTCTTCTTGTGAGGGATACAATACATGAGCTTACTTTGTAGGTTCAAAAGGAGTAGGTACATCTAACTCATCTCCAATGATTAGTTTTTGAAGGGACCCCAAGCATTCACCTATCAACTATGGAGCTTATTTCATGGCTTCAAGGGTTCCTTCCTCTAGGCACATCTGTCATTCAAGAAATCTTTAACCATGCCCTTCCTACTCGTTACGGGTCCTCTCAACACTTCCAAGTTCCATATCTTCTATCAATCCACATGTCCTCTTGTTATAATTTTGTCTTGAGATCTCTGACTTGTCAATCTACTCATCCCCCTCCATTACACCTCACCTACACATCTCGTTCTTCCCCATTGTGTTGCTCATATACGAGAGGACTTTAACCTTCCATCCTCATTATTTTAAATCCATAATCCACCATCAGTTTCTTGAGTTTGGTGTTGATGTATTTCACAAATGTGCCTCTAGGCTCATGTAATAATTGATACTTTACTTCTTTAGGCTAGGAGTACACTGATACTACAAACTCAAGCATGTAGTTTTTTAACACCCCTTGCCACAATTTTTCTACGGCTTTAGTCTAGGTGGCATCTAAGTTCTCAAACCCCTCTACACACTCTTTCATCCACTTGAGGTGTTAGCCATAGATTCAACTTTTATGTGTCACATAATCAACCAACCATCAATACACTTGCTCTGGTATTTCACAAAATAAAATCTCATAAAGGGCATCATATAAGTGGTTCTAGACCCACTTCCTTAGCTTTTGTCCTCTACGCGTTGGATACCTTAATGTAATGTTTTCTTCTACTCATTCCAGCTAGCACTCAATGTTCTTGATGGAGAGTCAGATCATTATCTTGGTGTACCATTTCAATATAAAAATTCTATAGGGTCCCAACAATAGAACCAAAATGTTGTAGAAAAGTAGGTGTTTCAGTCATGGGCCTAGTCATGCACTTACCTAGCTATCCAGGTCAGTTAAGTTTGCTCCAATATAGCACAGGCCTTGACTAATCCTATGGTGCTCAATATTTGACACTCGACTACACTGACATTACTTTACATAAGGTGTAAGATTTATGTTCTCACTTGAAGCACAATAGAGAAGGGACCGGGGTCTACGTTGGGCTAGTTGTGCCATGGTGCAACTCTATCCATTGGGTACTTCAGTTAATGCAACGATGGTCATGCATTCATGGGTGCAATCCTTTGGTATTGTTGGTTGAATGACATTGAGATGCTTAATGGGTAGTTGGGTGTTTAGTTGAAGGACTTACTTATAGGTTTTTACTTAAGTGCAGATATCTTCATGATGTGCAAGTTCTTACCCATACTAAAGCTTTCCTTATATTGGGCATGGGGTTCATCATTAGTTATAGACACACCATGCATGAGTTAGGTTAGAACCCTATAAGAGCTCAACATACATTCTATAGAATCAAGCATTCAATCCAATAAACATTCAAAAAGCATTCATCATTAATAGATTTTAACAACCATACATATATAAGTCAATATAAATTGAGAATATGATCGACATAAGTTGCTAAAGGACCAAAGACTCATATGTGACCTTGAGCATTACAATGGGGAGCAATAAGAGCGTCCTAAACTAACTTTAAGTCTAAATGGCAAACCTAGTGTATGGAACCAATCTTCTAGGGCTTCGCTACTCTAGTTGCTCTCTTTATTAATTTTACTCAACTTCCTTTCATAGAGCTTCAGAGCATCTTAGGATCATGGAGAATGGAGCATGTTGATCGCTAAGCTAGCACTAGAGGTACACATCCCACCATCTCCACTATGCTTGTCTTTAATGAGGAGTCAGTATCTCATGTGCTCGTTCCCCAATCCTGATTGATTAAAAAATGAGTTATTAGCCGCTTGTCAGCTGGCGCCACTAGAAGATAAAACAATAATCATGACAAGTGATTGCCTCCTACCTAGATGTCTGATGTGTTGGTGTGGAACCTATACTTAGACAGAAAGGGGCCCAACAACTATGGACTCCATTAGGAGAGCTATAGAGTTTGATATTGAAGTTTCAAACATGCACATAATGAGTCCAGAAGGAAATGGACAGGTGAAGTGAAGTTATAAGGATGCTTTGAAGGCTAAGAAAAGTTCTGTAGACCATGGAAGGAAGGTCAAGAATAATGGGGAGTGTTAAAATATTATATTATTCTTTGTCTTCCTACCCACCTCCACAGCGCCGCACTCAGTAGCTACAGTGACCAAGCAAATTTATTGGAGTAGTTTGAAATTTGAATCTTCTACCAACCATTTAATTTTGCAAATCTATGGTAGGTAGGTGAGCAGCCCGTAGGGACAAAAAGGAAAGAAGACAAACAAAATATATAGTAGCACAATAACAGTGTAGAAGGTAGAAGTGGTAGTAAACAGAGCAATAACCAGTAGTTTTTAATGCATCAATAATAGCAGTTAGATAGAAGAAGCTTTTAAAAAAGTTGGAACAGCAACAGAGGGAATATAGTGTAGCAATAGACTGTAGAAAATAGAGAAGAAGACAAAAAAGAAAATACAGAGAAGGAGCAAAGTAGGTAGAGCAAGAGGAATGTTTGCTGATAGCGGTCAGAGGAGAACAAGGACATAATATTAGTTTGTAAAATTTATTTTGTAACAACTGTCGCTGTGTAATTATAGAGATTTAAATCAATTTGTAATAGTGTTTTAGAGGCATATTAATATATGCAGTTTGTGTGGTTTTATGGTGGTACTCTGCCTCCCTTATTTATCATTTTACCATGTGTTTTAGTGCATCTAAACATTGTTTTGATTAGCTACAGACTATCTCCAAAGTTTTAGTTCTTTTTTTATTTTGTGTTATTGGTTGCTGCCTAGGCCTGCACATTATTATATTTTGTGCCAACATAACCTTTTTACTTAAGTACTCTTCGTATTTTATGTATTGCATGGTCGATTTAGTTAGATGTTTTTTTCTACAGTGATGTACCTAGAATGACTACTAGTTTTGTAAGTTGTAACTACTAGATAGCTGAAATCAGTCACTTACAATCTACTCCAAACAGTACCAGAGCATCTTTTCTGCGTGTTGACCACATCACAGTATTTCTTGAGACATCAAAAGACAACAAAACGTAGCATATGCGGAAATATAGCCAATAGGTGTAACCATGTGTGAAAGATAATGAAAGAGATGGAACAAACAAAGCCCTCTTATTATTCAGCTCATTCAAATGAAAAAAAAAGTTGAAAAATGCTGACATTGGTGTCTTTCAACAAGTAGTCATGATTCAGATGGCAAAGAAATGCAATGATCAAAGCAGAGAAATGGGCTAAGTCTTGCGCTGCATTTAGCACCTTAAAATGGTTTGTGAGATCACAAATACAAAATAGTCTAAATTTGTACTAGGTGAGATAGTTGATTTGTCCTTGTGAGATGTGCAGAACAGAATATCTATGCAATGGCTTAAAACGTGCAGTTTTTTTTCATTTTTTAACAGCCAAGAATAGTTTTTACACGATAGACTATTTCAAACAATCAATAAAAGAGCATAAGCATTTCACAGGTCCTACCAAAATGCGTTGTCATGCTAGTAGTTACTGCGAGGTACTGGGAATTTAGAATACATTTCATTTTGAGAAGCAGTCATGCCCTCTATACATAGGAAGGTTAGTTTGAAACGAATGTCACGAGAAACAAGGTAAACTCTGTGAACTCAATAAAATAAAAAAACATCATTGAGTAACGTTTAACGCAAGGCAACTTTCAGATTATTTCATATATATGATTTTTTCAGCAAGTTTTAATAAGTCGACCCTGCACTATATACATGTCATGTGTATTTTTTTTGGTCATTGTTCATAACATGTAAAATTATGGTACGTCGGAAAGAAGATCTAGAGCTACAGACGATAAAAACAAGTAAATATGATCAATCGCCGTTTTCTTGCTGTATGTCATCTCTACATTTCTATGTATGTTGTGAAGCATTATCAAAGATTGAATAATGCACTCTTTATTAAATAAATACTAAACGAGTATGCAAAATATATAAGTATAATGAAAGTGCAGAAACCTCCCTCCCTAAATGATTAAATATCCATATTTTAATAATTGAACAATGAGTATATAGTAAATACATAACGAACGAGGTTCATGATATTGATTTAGTATATATCAATCCTAACGAACGAGGTTAGTTAAAAATTTCTTTTGGCTTTGATTTTATACCATTATAATTGAATGAAGATAACTTGAAAATAAACTAGAAAATAATTTGTAAAAATTTTATTACACTTTTTAATTTATATGTTATATATCAGTTTTTTTTAGTTTTTTTGGGTTAATGATAAAGTGTTTGTTATTTTATGATTTATCTGACAAAATTAAGTTTAGAAAGATAAATTGAGTTTAGAATTTTAGTATTTCTAAGCGTCATTAAATTTTTAGGCAATGCTCTCTATATTATGAGATGAATTATCCTAGATCAATTATTGCATGACACCTCTCCCCTAGCACCCAAACAATGATGCAGTCGTTCCGATAGCCACTTCTCCTCTAATCTTCCTCAGCGGGGATGGAGCCCACTGCATGTAAAAAGTCTTCTATTAGTTTGTCTTGAGGTTCTACTTGCCTCCACCTTCTGAAAAAACGTAGGATAGATGGATACCCCCTAATCCACGTCCACCACCTTCTAGTATTGTTACATACACTTGAAGTTTTCACTTGCTTTTATGATATGTTAATTTTCTTTTGTATAGTCAATGTTTTTACTTAGTTGTTGCATACAATGTTTTTTTGCTAACATGAACAAAGAACCATGAATACAAATCGACCACATTTTTTTTGTTTAGCTGGTATTTCTACTTAATTATTATGAACCATGTTTTTTTGTTGACATAAACAAAGCGTTGTGAATATAAATCAATCGTGTTTTTATTATATAACCATCATTATTATGTTATTTTAATGTGAATAATGTATATATTGATTAGTTATAATAAAAATCAATATTTTAAATATAATAATAATTTTAATATAAAAAGATGTTATGAATCTTTAAAAAAAATCTATTAAAAATAAAATAAATATTTAAAATGTTATAAATTATATTTAAACGTATTTCAAGAGTGCAAGGTAATGGTACAAGACATTACGATATAATACAATTGAAAGGTACAATTGTACGATCAGATCAATGAGAATTATTATAATCTTATCTAATATAAGGAGAGTTCTAAAATAAGAAAAATCTATATAAACTTGTAAGTAAAAATATATAAGCACTTCCATCCCACCCACATTAAAAAAAAATACAATTTCACATACTCTTACGATAGATTGAAGAAAGAGAAATACATCTTCCCTCTTTCCATCACTGTGTTTGATAACTTTTGTCAAGATTTTACACTGAATGAGAACGTTTTTAAGAAAAAGAAATACAACATTTGTCTCTGTGAAACGACAGCGTTTGGTAACTTTTGTCAAGATTTTACAGTGATTGAGGACCGACTTTTTGGGCCACAAAAATATTTATTGGTTTATTTGTCCTTTCAAAGAAAGTGGCATATTCCACTTACGGAAGATTTCCTCCCGCCATAATATTAAACTAATCGTCAGCTCCGCATGCATTCAAAAATTTGTGGAATATTAACCCCCTGAGTGGTTATATAGATCCTTCCCCTGCGTCTGCGTGGTTAGTGGTGATAACAGTCTCAATAAAAGACAAAGGAGACAAAACCTTCATTAATGACTTTTACCTGACCCTCACTTATTGTGAGCGCCACTTCCAGTTTAAATGATTTCGTTCGTTTTAGAAATAATTTGATTTGAGGAACTCGTAAATGCGTGGGGAACTGCCGTGTTATTTACGATTCTAACCTTATTCCGAATGAAACTACCATAAATTCCATCGTTTGCCTTCTCCTAACGCAATCTAAGAGCTATTTAAATTCGCTTCGTTACTCACCCTTGTAATTCCGATAAGGAAGAGAAGAGTTGTGAGTACAATTGATATGGGGAACGCAATTGCATCATCCAGAGGGGCTCGTCCGGTGAAAATTATGAAACTGGACGACCAGGTTCTACACTTTAACTCGCCTTTAACTGTAGACCAACTTCTCCGCAATTACCCCAGTCATGTAATATTGCATTCGGAAGCCGTTCGCCATATGGGCTTAAGGGCCAAGCCTCTCGAAGGATCCACGCAGCTAAGCCCTAAGCAACTGTATTTTCTACTTGAGAAGCCCATGATTGAAGATCTGCGAGTGCCCACCAAGGTTCGATTCGTGATCAAAATGAGCGCCAAGTCGCGGCTGGAAGCCATGTTTTTGGTACGTAGGTCCACCTCTGATGTTTCTGCCATCACGTCTTCCCGTTATCAAATTTCTGCTAATCCGTCGTCCATCAACAAACAAGACGGAGGTGTTAGGGTTAAAGTCCGTCTGACTAAAGCCCAACTTGATCAATTGACGGCGGAAAGCGAGAACAGTTCGGAGACTGCTTCAAAGATTCTGGAGTTGTGCCTTAACGACGCAGAGGCCCCAAAAAGTGAGAAATTCAGCAAAAAAATTGATAGAAAATATGGTTGTTGGAAACTCCCATGAATCCTGCACGAAAGCTCCGGTAATCCTTTTTTTTTTAAATTGATTTTTTTACTTTATTTCGCCTTATTATTGACGGGAACTTAGGTTTTTTATTTTATTTTGTAACGCAGAGAAAAGGCGTAAGATTCAGTTGTAATGTTCAAAGCGCGGAAGTTTTCTGAACAAATGACAAAGGAAGATGTATTGTGTGGATATTTTGTTAATTTGATCTGATTTGAGTCTGTAATGGTGTGGTTAAATATACGTGTTGTTGAGGCCATAATGTTTCTGTGTCTGTATAATATATTGAGCTAAGTTTTACACCAAGTTTATTGGAAGATGTATTATAGTAGGTTGAGCAATAACTTTTCTATTTTCTTTCCAAGATTGTTTAGTGGAATTCGAGTTTTTGATGCGGGGAACCTATACAGTCCACTTACAAATACTTTGATAAACGAGTAGTGTACTGTCTTGAGTAGATAAAGTTTTAATTGATCAAAATTTTAAAGGGTGACAAGGCAGTATGTTCTCACATTTGATGAAGATAATCAGCGTGTAAATTTTTCCTGCAACTTTCTTGAACATATTCAAAATGGAATGTTAAACATGTCTTATCCAGAAGAACATGGCACCAAACCGGTTGTGCTGGTTGCCTCGAGCTACTAAAAATAATTTAATCTAAAACTTGTAAGGGTAAATTTTTAGGGACGGGTTGGTTTAATAGTGGTGTAAGTACAAACATGGTATTGATTTAAGGACACCCTTTTACACCTATGTTGTTAGGTTTTACAGTTTTTCACACAATAAACATATTATTCAGACTTGACTCACTTAACATATAATCTTTCTTGTATTCAACAACTTGTTACAAAGAACATAATGCACTCACACTCTCACATACTTCTATTGGGCTTATTCACTGCATAAAGATGGAAAAAAGAATCACAACACAAGTCTAACATCAGATGATTCACTTACAAGTTTTTTTGCCCAACAATAATAGTGCCCACAAAAGGATCTCCCCAAAAAAACCCTTTGTACAAATGTCATTTTCCTATTTAAAAAGATAGGAGGGAATCCGTTGACCCTTCACATTCTAACCTTTTGTATTTTTTTGTGACCCTTCACTTTCTATTGTGACCTTTCATCTTATGTTTTTTGCACAATGTCAGCGCTTAAAGGCATGTCAGGAATTGGCTACATGATAAGAACAAGTTTATTGACAAAGTTGGCAATTAGGACCCTGTTGAGAACTACAAGTGTTGCAAAAATAGTTGTGTCCATAGCATCGGTGTTTCAACACTTGTTGGGAATCAAAGTGATTCTAGAAACATGCCCATCGACCAATTTGGTCTCATAAGGAATGTCCATATCTAACATGTTTTAGGGAATAGTTTGATTTGTCTGTTTGATTCCATGACGAATGTCAGAATCTAATATGGTTCTTGGAACTTAAATTTTGAGACTTGAGACAAACATTTTTGGCTAAGTGTTAAATTTGAAACTTCATCACATCACTATTCCTACCCAATGGATAAGTGTCCAAGTCTTGAGTTGGCACCCAAAAAATTCTCAATGATGAAACAAAGACCAAGCAAACAAGAAAACAACATACCATTCTATTGTTTGTTCATGCAAGATTGTCTGAACCCTTGGATACTCCTGCATCAAATACCTGAGGTTTTTAAAATATGACCTCTTACTCACACATATGAAATAAGTTTTAGAACCACTCTTTTGACTATGAAACGTAATGACCATGGTGTCCCCTTCTAACACACTAAGTACTTTAGTTATTTGTCATTCTTTTTCTTTGACTTCCAGTTTTCTCTTACTCACCTCCAATCTGTGCTCTTTTTATCTTCTGTGCTCTTTTTTTCCCTTTGTGGGATTAGACCCACCATAGTCCATCCTCCTTTGCCAAAGTATTATCCTTTTTTCTCTCCATCCTCTTGTGGTTTGAAACCTACCTTCTTTTGACCACCTCCACCAAGATGTTTATTTTTACATCCTACTTTTTCTTGTGGAATTAAACTCATCATTGACTGATATTCTCATGCTAAAGCCTTCTTGTATTTATTTACTAATTATCTAATTTGTAGTTTGGATCCTTCCATCTATCACCCTTTTTCATTTTTAGCTCATCTTTTCTCAATCGTTGTCATCTTTTTCTCTACTTTTCTCCTTGCAACTAGTACCTCACTTATGGCTTTTTCATTCATAAGAGTCTTAAATGACCCTTCTTTCTTCACTTCTATACATACTCTTGTTGATGTACAAATAATATTTTCTTCCTTGACAAATTTATAAATAGTCCAAATATCTCTCTCTCTCTCTCTCTCTCTCCTCTCTCTCTCCTCTCTCTCTCTCCTCTCTCTCTCTCTCTCTCCTCTCTCTCTCTCTCTCTCCTCTCTCTACTCTCTCTCATTTTCAGCTCATCTTTTATCATCACTGTCATCTTTTTCTCTACTTTTCGCCTTGCGACTAACAACTCACTTGTGGCTTTTTCATTCATAAGAGTCTTAAAAGACCCTTATTTCTTCACTTCTATACATAATCTTATTGATGTAAAAATAAGATTTTCTTCCTTGACAAATTTACAAATTTACAAATAGTCCAAATAACTCTCTCTCTCTCTCTCTCTCTCTCTCTCTCTCTCTCTCTCTCTCTCTCTCTCTCTCTCTCTCTCTCTCTCTCTCTCTCTCTCTCTCTCTCTCTCTCCTCTCTCTCTCTCTCTCTCACACACACACACACACACACACACACACACACACACACACACACACACACACACACAAACACACACACACACACACATCTCATATGGTGTCTCCAAGGATCTCAATTTCAGTTGATGCTCCTCCTACACTCATGTGGATTATTCTACATATTTTAAATCTTAAGCAAACCCAAATAATTTGTTGCATTATTTTTTTATTTCTTGGCTTACCTAAGATGGTCTTTACATTAAATCCTATTATGCCCTAACACACACACAAACACCCCTTTTTAAAAAATTTAAGAACATGAACCCATTATTGAAAAAAGTCTACCTAGGGAGCTATGAGCCTAAAGATTTATGACTAGGGTATATTTCATTTGTCATAAGGGCTATTTATATGAAATCCAACATTGCCTAGTTCATGGTATAAAAATCTAAGTTTAAACTAGTATCTTAAGTCATTTTGAATCATGGATTTTTAGGAATTTTTACTTTGCTATGATGATATGATTTTCAAGCTAACATATATAATTTATCTATGTCCTAATATATATATTTTGATCACAATATTAATAGTTGAAGACCAAATAAATTCTCCAATCTAGCCCAAAGTAATGATTTGATGTTGTTGTGCCACGTGTCACTCTCACGTCATTAGGAATTTTGGATGATTAAAATGACCAAGTCTTCCAAGCTCTCAGGCTTCCTAAGCTTTGTAAACATGGCATGTGGCATATCAATGTTAAAATAGAGATACAAAAACTTCATTTAGTTATCAAAAAAATTAATAGCTTTGCATTCCTTTGTGCTAATAAACTCAAGATCCCAACTATTTGAGATTTTGATATCATTCCACATATCTCAATAATGATAATCCATGCATATGGGAAGGTTAAGTGGTTCTTTGGTTTGTAGACTAATGTTCAAAGTTTGTGAGATTTCAAGGTTTTGAGTGACTAACACATGGCACATTTGTGATAATTTACATCATCAAAAGGTTTAGTGGTCCTTTGGTCACCAATCTAATGACTATGAGTTCTGAAGTCTTTGAGCCTCCAAGATTATTACACATGTCTTTATCATGATGGCCCGTGACCTAAATGGTCATTCACTGAAAGGAATACCAATCTAATACTATGAGATTCTATGCTGCCAATGCTACAAGATTAGGCTACATGGCTTGTGACATTAACTCAGCATTTTGGGACCTCCCCAACATAGTGAAGAAATTTAATGGGTCAAGTTAACAAGGACCTGACAAGTGGTACTACTTGAGGAAAGTATGGCCAAAGCATAAAAGAGAATGATTGACAACATGAAAAATAATCAAGTCAATGAATGGCTAACAACTATCTCAAAATTAATGAATAGACACAAAGTATTAATGAAATACTGACACATGGTAAGTAAGGACACCTACCAAAATTGAATGGCATATTAAAAAAAAATTGAACATTAAAATTGAAATCTCATTATCAACATTAAAGATGCATGAATTCATTAAATATGTAACCCTCTGAGTAATATATACAAAATTTGCAAAAATTGGGATTCATCTTTCTATTGCTCTATGATTACAGTGATTGTGTTCTCAAGATTTCTAAGCATCAAGTGATCCATAAATCTCTCCAGCCACTAAGCATGAAATGAACCAATCTAATACATCACAAGATTTATGATAACTAAAGGATAACAATGGCCTCTTCATCAAAACAAGGTAAGCCCTTAGTCTTATTCCCATACTCATTTGTTGGATTAACTAAATATAAAGACAAAATACTTGAGAAGAGTGACTTAAAAATTAAATTCCCTCATTATTCAGTGCTCTAAGAAGAGGTTAAATCAATTCAATCCTATTCCAAAAAGGACAAACTCTCTCCAAAGGCCAAACATTATGTAGATGATTTGTTGCCAATTTAGGAACAAGGTCTCCACTAGTCCACAACTAAAATTAAGATAATGTCATGTATTGACCTATGGAAGGTTATATTCATTAATGGAACCACTATAGGGGACATCATACATGTAATTAAATTCTAGACTGCCTCTAATTACATCTCATGAAGGGCATTCAAAAGGTATTTTAGGTGTCTCTAACCTAAAACTGCCTACTTAAAAGTCTTAGCCAATGTATGGATTGAACATAACACTATAGATGGGAAGTTAAAGTAATGGATTAAAAAGGGCCAGAGGTTAAATCCAAAGGGTACATATCCACCAATTGTATTGTTAAATTTAAACTTTGAGTTTCCATAGCAATGGAACTATTAAAAACATTATATGGGTTCCCAAGTATTGCCTATGTTTAGGTCATATGGGAGGCACTACTAGACATATTGATGAAAAATAACAAATTGGTAGCATTGGGAGAGATCATAAGTGCATGAATAAAGGCATAAATACACTACCCTAATTAGAGGTGTGAGGATGAAATTTTCTACATGATGTCTTTCTTATTGGATATGATAATGGCCACTATATACAAGCCTTATGGCCAAGAATGACAACCATCAACTGAATATTTGGGAAATAGGGTCAGATGATACTTCTCCTTTATGTTCATTCGTAGGTACATGAATGATATCAATAGGATAAGTAATGAGGTATATACTCATATATACCAAGCTATATAGGGCACCCCAATGCCTAAATTGTCAGAAAACATAACAAGGACACTCAATGACATGGAATATTATTGGTTGTACTTGGATGGAACCATTATCTGAGTGGAAGGTGGCATGACTTCTCATTTTATATTGCCTCATCAAGTTCTAGATCATAATGTATAATATGAGATAGCTTATTAATTTTTCAATAGTATTGATGAATAATTAGGCTAGAGACATTTGGCTTACTACATTAAATTTTTTTTCAGTATTGGGTAACACAAGTATGCGATCAAGGCACATTTCTTATAGTCATTAGCCCTATGACCATGATCAAGTTTTCATAAATGTCTTAGATGACTCTAAATTTTGGATTAAGATGAAGGACAAGAAGATATCTATGATACTTACATAGACCATACAATATAATCCAAAGGTGATCGAGGAAGAGGCCCGAAATCCATGAAGTCACAAATGGAATCCATATCCACCATAGGGCTCTCAGTCCCCATATCAACCCCATTTTCCTTTATTATAAATGATGAAATAATAAAAAAATCAATCTAGGATCTAAAGGGATTCAATTATAGCTCACAAAGGATATTTTGAGATGACTTCCTAGTCCTCAAGTACCTTCCACTCCAACAACATCATATGAACAAGTCTTGGGCACAACACCATCAGAGAGAGGCAAATTATTTCCTAATTTGATCAAATGAAGAGAAATTTTGTGATGAATCATTTGCCTCCTCTTACCTTAGTCACCCAAGTGAACCTCTCATAATTCTTAGACTCAGATTTTTCTTCAATTACATCTGCCATTGACTCTCCCAAATTTCCTAAGTCCCCTCAGGTAAACCCTATGCCTTCCACACCTTCCACTTCATCAAATTTAGCTCCACCTCCTACCGTAATTATTCATATACCCCCCTTTACCATGTTATCCAACCTCTATTCTAATTATCTTCACATACCAAAGGAAATACAAGGATTCCACTGCTTCTTCCTAGGATAGAAAACTAGAAGAGAGACCATCAATTGGTCTCCCTATCACTAAATAAGATACTAAAGAGGAGGGGAAAGATACAGAGGCTATAATAGAGATGGATGGAGAAGAGGAACCAAAATAATTGATATCTATGGTTCATTATCCTTCATAAAAAGAAGACTAGGGTATGGGCATGGCATAACCATATGATGAAGAAGTTGAGTTGGAGAAAGGAAAAGAATTGAGTCTGGGAAAACAAGGAGGAGATGCCTCATTCGGCATTACACCAGAACAAAGTTAGAATTTGTTTGAGGTAGTCTTTTCTATCATTTATAATGTGCCTAATATATAATTTATAGTTGTAAGTTTAACCACAGTAATGCCTACCATCATGTCATCTAGCTGCATTGTCACTAGTATGGATTCATATATTATTTCCTCACCAAAACTAGTAAGGACTCCTAGAGAAGTCTAGTTTGATAGTTTGGCTACAATTTCCATTTTTAATAAGCCACCAGCTCCTAGGAAGAATTTAACCCAACAAGATCTTCCCATGTCCTAGTTATTGGGCCTGCCAAAATCAACCATGACTATGGAGATAACCTTAGGTTTGACTAAATTATTGGTTGAGGTGACACATAAGAAAGAAACCTCTCCATGGAAAGTGCTTGGCTAAAAACATCCCAAAATCCCCATTGAAGGAGAGGGACCAGAGCATGAAGGAATCCTATAAAAGGTGGAAATAAATGCAAATTATACAAGCTCCTGAGGAAGTGATTGCTGATATTCAGATTTCAACTACAAATTTGTAAAAAAAAAATATTCAATATTAGAGTGTCTAGGCTAGCCAATGAGGCCCATGGAGTAGAAATTATCACATTTTGCAATATAATGAAGGACAAAGAAATAAGATTGAATGTCCTATTCTAGTGTTCTCAGATCAATATTTTTGATTAGCTGAATTTGATGAGTAACATGGATGTTTCATGGTGCTTAAATTATGTGATTACTAAAAGGTATGCCTCCATTAATTGTCATAAATAAATGAAGAATCTCTTGAGTCTTTTTGTTAATCATGAAACTGAAGCACTACAAATTTTGGGAGACTTTTGAGTAACCAGAGTAATTAGCCAAGTAGGGAAGCTGGTTAACTGACCTAATATTGAGAACCTACTCCACTCAGATACTGAAGACTTTAAACAAGAAGTGGAAGTAATAATTTATAAAACCAACAAAGATGTACTATAATTGGTTAGTTTTTACAAAGATAAAATAAAAAGATCTGATGGTTTAGTAGTTGAGTTCAAGATCTTGGAGGTAGAGAAAGAAAGGTTAATTACTGAGGTAATAAAAAAATTTAAGTCTTCATTACTAAATTTTGAAGTCATGGATAAATAATTTGATGCATCTTATGCACTGGATGAAGTGTTAAAGGCTAAATAGGTAGTTTTTGGGTCTACAACATGCATAATTAACACTTAGTGCTCCCCAACTTCACAAAGCTCTTAGTCTATGACACAATTAGAACTGTATTATCTTCAACAAATAATCTTATTAATGGAATTGTATTAGTACTCTAATTTTATAATGACTATGTATATGAATGGTTATCACCTAGGTGGTACATTTTTTCCCAATCTATTATTTGTACATGTATACATTTTTTTAGCTAGAAAATCTATTCTAAATAATATTATTATAACATGCATCCTTACATGATTTTGAACTAGAGGTTATATTTTTGGACTTCTAATTTTAGGTGAATATTGAAGAGATGAGGTCATCCCCATCCCAAGTTTATAAATACATGTAACCTATTAGTCATAAAGGGAGGATAATTTTGGCTCTTTAGATTAATATGAAATTTAAAGAAGTTCTATTTGATTTGATCTTTATTACAACTTTCCATTCTTCTCCAATTTTATGGATTGCTTGAGACATTCCATCATTCTAGTATATTGGTGATTTAATTGTGTATGAGGTATTTATTTTAAATACAGTCTTGATTTTTAGTTATAACCAGTTTGAATATATTCTTATAATAATCTTCTTGTAGATGTCCAACAACAATCTAGGAATTAAGCAACCTTTAATTTCTGCATGTTTAATTATATTGTGTTCTTATTTCCTTTAACTCTTAACTATATTTGATTTTTTATGTGCTGAAATAGCTTTAAAAAATTATTGGTCTAAATTCCTTGTTCTATTTGATTTTAAATACTACTCTTGAAATACTTTATCCCTAGATTCTTAACATGCCTTATTTTCTATCTTACTCTTCCCTCTTTTTGAAGTTTATTTTAATATCATGCCCACCTTAGTTAGAATCATCACCCTTCCACCTAGTTTAAGTAGATCTAGGTTCACCCATAGCGAGTTCATATGGGGTAAATAATCTCTATCACTCATAACTATTCCACCAATAAGTTTTTATAAAATTGAATACTATACAACTCATGCCTTGGAGTGATCATGTTTAACAATCCTAAAACATTAGTGGTAACCTCATAATAAATTATAGGGTGTGCATAAATCCCATATCAATAAAAGTTTTAAATTGGTTCTATAAGGTAGGATTGAAGCTCCACCTCTATCCTAAAAATTAATATCACTTGAGTTGTGATGGATGCACTAAGATGAATAACAAGGTCAACCTCAGACAATAACCTATTACAACTACCTTTGGATATACATAGAAATGTTAGATATGATAGATGTTTTTATATGATACTAATGTCATAATCATATCCCTAAGAAAACAACCCTATCCTCCAATAGCTCCGATGGCCCATATCTAGGACCCACCTCTTAATCATCCACTTCAACCCAATCCCCCACCTCAAAACCCAACTTATTTGACTAGCTTGGCTACTAATGTCATAGGAGTGGTGCATGATTTTGCTAGAAACCCAAAGAAATATCTCCCCTCATTCTCTCTAGGAGGAAGCACTATGAAAGAACATATAAAAGCTTTAAAATCCTCCATAAGGATCCTAAGTGTAAATCATGAGGATGTGGATTGTAGACTGTTCCCTTTCACATTGAAAGAAATAACCTATGATTGGTTTCTAAATATTATAGAAGGTCAATCACAACCTAGATGGAATATTAAGATACCTTCCTAGATCAATTTGACCAAGTTGCCAATGCAAGTGTTATCTATCAACACTTTAATAGCATGATAAGAGAGCCTAATGATCCATTCTGATCATTCACCATTCAGTTTCTAAAGATATATATAAATTTAGAGTGTGCTTATCATCCTAAAAATCCATTAGCCCTAGAAATATATAAAATTGCCCTAGATTCCATGACTGCTATATTTATATGTAGGTTTATCACTATTGATACTTAACCCTTAGATTACATGGAAGTGATCAATGTAGATAAAAAATTGTATCCCTAGTTGTAATCATTACCTCCACTCAGTCTTGGACCTATTTACTTAGTTTTTTACCCAATCCCTAATGTAACCTAGAATTTTGTGGCACAAAAATAAAACCCTATCCATAATCAATTACTATTATCCCACGTTACCCAATATCATCATTCTAGTTTCTTGAACAATTATGTTTCTAACCATCAAGGATAGAGTCATCCTTCTTAACACTTCCACGTAGGTAAATGCTCCCAACTCGACTAAGATATAGATGGAAACCATCTAGAGGATGGTACATAAATTTAGTAATTAATTCTAGAGCATGAAAATACATATAAGTAATAAAGTAATATAGGTGGACAAAACTCTAATCAGACCAGTAAGGGTTATGGATTTCAAAGGTACAACATGCCTTTCAACAGATATAAGAATAATCAAGAATCTTAGGTTCTATCTAACATGATGTTAGATATCAATATCATGGACACAACTCTTCCAAACTAGTGTTGGGTCTATAAACCATGCAACATGAAGAATTGTATTTATCAAATTATGCACTACTTTTAATATATTCCAATAAGAAATAGAAAGGCAAGAAAATTTTGTCAATTTTCAAGAACCATCTCTGTCAAATTCTTTAATAAACCTTAACATAGCTATGGTTTTTGACACTTATGACTTTCCCTTCCCAGGGAAGATCAAAATGATCCTAAGGATAACACTAATTATTTTCATTATTTCCAATAGTACGTATAGGGTATGGATAAATAAAACTTGAGAAGAAAACAACCTATGACTTCTTTAACTCCTAGTAATAGTGCTACTACTACTCCTCCTAATCTAAATTTTAAAATAAATATTCCACCACCATAGAGAGATAATTTACCTCTACCCAAGCAGGATAATCAACCTCTTCTTAATAAAAAAGATCAGTCATAGAGCTTTGAACATATAGGCAAGGGAAGATACAATATTGTTGAAGATATGAAAAATATTAAAGGCAATATCAATCTTTATAAATTAACTTAGATCATGGAACAAAGGGAGCTACTACTCAAGTCCCTGATAGGGAGGAATTTTGATAAGTCCAAGACTATCCATGCAAATGTAATGATGTAAAAAGATAAATCTAAGGTACCACCATTCTTGTTAATACTTTGAATGTTCAATAAAAATGTACACAACTACCTTGTTGATTCTAGGCATTAGCCAATTTAATGCCTATAGTTGTTTACCAAAATTTGGGTTTGACTATTGACAAGTCAAAAAATTAGTATTATAGTTAGGTAAATCCTTAGTTTCATGTTAGAGAATTAACAAATGTGGACATACAACTAGCACTAGAGCCAAATAATGACATTCTTGTTGTTAAAATTTTAGAACCATATGACTTGTTGTTGATATGAGACTGGTAAGAAACACTAAATGGATACATGGCCATGGATTTATCTCAAATGTGGTTTTCCTATAAAAATGTACCAAATCAAATTTGGATAGACAAAGAGCCCAAAATGAAGTACTTTATTACTGAGTATAACACCATAAAATATCAAGTTGACTTCATGTTGACACATGTATGGGTGTACACATTTACTACCAAACAACAATTGCATGAACAAGAATTTGAAGGTCCCTCTCAACTATGGACTCTACACTTTGATGGGGCTCATTCCAAGCGAGGATCTATCATAGGTGTTGCCTTGACATACTCAAAAGGTAAGTGGTACCTAGTTGCTTATAGGTTACAATTCTCCTAAACAAGTAACAAATCTGAGTATGAACCCCTAATCTTAGGCCTACAATTATAATTAAATTAAAATGGAAAAAAAAATACTAGTGTTTGGGGACTCTAAACTAGTTGTAAACTAAATTAGAAATAAGTACCAATGTAATCTTGCATACCTAAATAAGTACAAACACTAAGCTTAAGACTTAATTGAATGCTTTGAAGCATTTGGCATCAAGGTCATTGCAAGAGAGAATAATAAAATAATGGATTCATTGATAGCCTCCACTGCCAATTTTTCACCACTTCGAGAATCATAAATGCAGAAGTTTTCAATGGAGTTGGTACCCTAATATTGAATTATTTTATGGTCCAAACTATTTTCTTTTTATTTTACTTAATTTTAGTTTATTTTTTAGTTTTACGAGTTAGTTATTTGTATTAGTTGGTTTCCTTAAACAAACTCTCCATAAGCTTTTTTAAATCTTTCATTGTACAAAATAAATAATGGAAATTTACATAGAATACACTTTTTATATTTATTCCTTCTAATCTTGGTTGTATTAGTGGTATCAGAGCCATACAAATACAAATCGAGGGTTGATACAGGGATGATATGAAGAATTTGAGTGATAGCATGGTCAACATAGCCATATTTATCAGTTCATATAGATATCTCACACACCCAAAAGCCTATATAGGGCCCTTTACGGTAGTGAATTGCATCCTACAATAAACAAGTGTATTGGCAACACCATTGAAGGATGTAAAGGCTCAAGGAGGAAAAAAAATCAATTTGGTAGTAATTAGATGGCTGGAGTTTGATCACCTTTATCCATTATTCATAATTTATCCATAATTCATATATTTAAAAAACATTTTTTTTTGTTTTTGTACCTACATCAAATTATAGGAAAACTAGAAGTCGATTACTTCCACAAATCGATGGAATTCTCTCTAGACTATATTGACAACTGCTTTGAGCCTTGATTGTATTTTGATTTTTTTTTAAAATGGTAACCTGGATCTGATTGGAAAATTCATAAAATCATCTACCCACCTGCAAACTACCATCACTTCCTTGACCATCAAAGCCATTGCATCTAGTGTCAAAAATAGGTGACAATAAGTGTCAAAGATAAGAGTTTTGGAACTAGGTATGGATATTCATTTTTTGGATTATGGAATTGAGGGGAATTATGGTTATATTTTTTGATCATTAAATAAAATAGATAAAAAGAAAATAAAATTGAATGACAATAGAAATTAACAAGAAAATCAAATGCACTGATATTTTTATATGCAAGTAAAAAAATTTATAGTGAATGTAATTTTTTACATTTTATTCCACCAAAATCAAGGTCATATGAAATAGATGGTTGTTTTATATTCATATTTTTTGAAGGCAAGTCGATTAGAGGGGATTTTTTTAAGGCACTCTTAATAAAATTTCTAGGGTTCAAAACCCATTTAGATAATTTTGTAAAAGGAGATATAAGATGGACTATCATTTTGGTCAAAATTATTATTTTGATATCATTTTATAATAGGATTTATAAGGTGTAATTTTTTTACATGTCCTAGGAATATCGTGTAATCAGAATTTATTTCAAAGGTAAAGGCAAAACCTTGATAACATTCCTTATTTTTAGATTTCATACCATGGTTAAAATTGTGAGATTAATTTCTGAAAATAGATGTTTAATTCCTAAAAATTATAAGGAATGGTCAATAAACATGGAAAATACATTAATCTTCAAAACTTTATGGGAAGTAATTTAAAATAAACCAACATTAAAAAATGATGCCACAAAGATTAAAGAATTTCATAGACATGATAGGTGTGCCCTTCCTTTATTGAAATGAACATGCAGTGCACAAGTTTTAATTCACATAGAGGCCATCAAGTCTAAAGCTTAAAAAGCCTGGAAAGATCTAAAAGAATTTTATGATAAATAACCTACCTATAAGAAAATTGATCTTATTATGCAGTTGATCAACACTAAACTAATAGATGATGAAGATGTTTCATAATATGTGTCACAAATTAAGAATTTAAAATAAGAATATAGCAGTATTGGTGGAAAAATTGATGATGAAATTCTCATTTTTATTATTTTGGATGGCACTAGCCTTAGCTTCAAGAACTTTATATAAATGTTATAGCTTAGTGATAAGCTTAACAAATATAATTTTTATTCCATTTTTGAGTCACTCACTCAACATGAGCAACAATTTTGAAATAAAAAAGAAAAACCTACTAAGGAGACCTACTATACCATAACAGGTAATCGATTATCTGATCATAAAATAAAACATTATTTGAAGCACTTTTAAAGATAGAAACTCTCTAAAGCACACTTCCAAACATAAGGATCATTTTGGACATAGGGATCATTTTGGTTATCTAAAGCGTAGACATCATTCTAGTTCTCTAAAGTATAGACATCACTTTAGTTCTTAGAATCATGAGCATTGTCATAGACATTCACATGGACATAGGCACAAGCACATATATTCTTCTTCATGTGAATATTATTTCTCTAGTTCTAGTGGATGTGAGAAAATATACTATAATTATGGTGGCATAGGATACCTCTCTACATAATGCCCCTTTAAAAGGAGGTCTTCTCGACATCGACATAAGGTAAAAGAAAGCATTGTTGGTCACTTCAATCACTATTTTAGTTCCTCTTCTGGCTATTCTTCTACATATTCTTTTATTGGATGGGATGAATGTGAAGTTTCTTTCTCTATAATTGATGACTATATATTATAAAGATGGTAAAACACCCATCTTGTGTGAGTTGCTAGGCTCAATATCAGGATTTGATGTAGTAGTATTTTTGGCTTGTGTACTTTGATTTCATAGATCTAGTGTTGATATGATCTTTGATGTGGATCATTTTAGTGTTTTTTAATTAGCTTATTTGATGCATAGCTTCTCAGCTCTCACCTAATAGGGGAGAAGATATTGCATATTAGCTTTCGATCAGTTATTAGTGGTTATGGTATGAGTCAACATTGATTTGCTAAAATTATTAGTATTGAGAAAAGGCCTACAGGAGATGTTGGGAATTATTGGGCATCAGTTTAAGATGTGCCATACATAATAATTTAGAAATAACTTGTTGGATAGATTCTATATGAGGGTTAATCTAGTTGGACTAGGCATGATCTTGTTCTACTTCAGTATGGGGATGATCAAGGAATTTATAAGTCCAAGATACAAAGTGTACCAGTTGTAGTTTTAGTAGAGTCTACCTGGATGACTCATAGTTCATTGATTCAGCCTTTCCATAATCCTTTGGATCAAGGGGGAATTTTTTGGATTATTTTATGATCTAAACAATTTTGTTTTTATTTTATTTAATTTTAGTTTATTGTTTTGTTTTACAAGTTAGTTATACCCTAGTTAGTTGCCTTGAACTAACTCTTCATAACATTTTTTAAAGCTTTATTGTATTAAAAATAAATAATGTAGATTTACGTTTAATACATTTTTCTATTTATTCCTACTAATCTTGGTTGTATCACCTACCCTTCTATTTGGACAATGTGGACAACTTCTAGTTTTTTGATAGTGATCAACAAATTTTATAGATCTTGAATGGTTCAGGAGCTTTTGAAGCCTAGATAATATATGAAAGAAATATCCAACCTATGCAGACTAAAGATATGGGCAAAGAAGGTGTGATACAACTAAAAAAAAATGAATATCTTTGGTCATGATTTCCTTGGAATGAGATTTCGACATTGACCCTCAAGCCTAAGATAAAAAACAACTGAAATCAACTGATTCTAACTTCACTAGGGAAAACTTGGGGACTAACCATTCTACTCAAATGGTGAATATAGGTTTAGTCTATAATGAAAATGAAAATTGTAAGATGAAAGGATTACTTATAGATTACAAAGATGTCATTGCTTGTATGTGTGATGACCTGAAGATATTTGATCCTAAGGTCATCACCCACACCATTCCTTTAATACCAAAACATAATCCATTCAGGAAAAGACAAAGACCTCTCATAAATATCAAAGTACAAAATCTCATGGATGCCAAGATTACTTTCCTAATTATGCACTTGATGTGGGTAGCTAATCTAATACTGGTCAAAAAAATAATGAAGAAATTAGTGCATGTGTGTGGATTTCAATAACTTAAATATAACCTCAAAAATGGACAATTATCCTCTACCTTCTCTGGATGAAGTAATAGAAATGGTGAGTGGGTCATAAATGATGTCTTTCTTAGATGGATTCAAGTGGCTCAGAGATGATGCATTTCTTAGATGGATTCTCAGGATACAACCAAGTATTGCTTAAGGTAGAAAATAGGATGAAGACCACCATTACCACCAAATGGGTAAAATTTATGTATAAAATTATATCATTCAGCCTAATCAATGTAGGGGACACTTTTTAGAGAGTGATGGATTTCACCTTTCAATGACTGGTGGGGAAGTGCATCATCATCTACAAGGATGATCTTACAATATTTTTCAAAACTAAACCTGATGACCATGTAATCCATCTATAACAAGTCATAGATAGGTGCATAAGGTATGGATTTTCTATAAACCTGAATAAATGTAATTTTGGAGTGACTGAAGGAAAATTATTTGGACATATTATCTAAAAGAAGGCATCTCCATGGACCCAGACTGTATCTAGGCCATCTTCAAGATAACTCCACCCAACAACAAGAAAGAGATGAAGTATTTTTTTGGTAAGATCAATTTTGTGAGTAAGTTCGTTTATGGTTTCATAGAAATAATTGAGCCATTAAATGTCATGCTAAATCAGGATGTAAAGATTGAGTGGATGACAAAAGCTAATAAATCTTTCCAGGAAATCAAAATGGTGATTGCTCAAGCCCTGGTACTGATCAACCCATTTTTACATAAATATTTATTTCTTTAATCATTCATGTAATAACATACCATTTTTTGGTATTGATGCAAAAGATAGAAGATAATGAGGATCACATTTTCTTTATGAGTACCAACATGAAAAATACAAAGTGAAAGTATTCCATAATTGATAATAAGATATCTTATTTAATCAAGTGCATCAAAAAATTAAGACATTATATTATATGAAATAAGAGATATGCCATTGTCCTTGAGCCAACCATCAAACTCATGCTTAAAATTAGACTAGCTAAAATGGTAAGAGGATAGTGTTTCATCCAGTTGATGACTCAAAATAACCCATGTATCCACATAGAATAAAAAAAATGAGGCCTAGGTGATAGGAGTAAAATAGTACTCACATATCATTTATTACTTACTTACTAGGACATGTCCTTTAAAGTTGAACAAAGAGTAAAAATGAGCCCTCAGGATCAAATTGACTCATTTCATGATCAATAAAGGGGTCCTTTATAGGAAAAACTATGAAGGCATCTACCTAAGGTTTGATTTAAAAGAGGAAGTTAAGGACATCCTAGAAAACCTACCTCATAAGTTTGGTAGCGGGCATTCCTATAGTAATATTACAGCTCATAAGATTCTAAAGATGGATTACTACTAGCCTAAAATATTAAAGGATACCCATAAGCATGTCAAAATATTCTATGAGTGCCAATTATTTAGTAAGATGGAGGTGAGTGTTGTTATTCCTTTATATTCATCATTTAAGGATGCCCTTTCATCTAATGGGGTCTTGACTTTATTGGGCTAATAAATCTAAATTATTCATTAGGACATACAATCATCTTCATGGCTAATGATTATTATACCAAGTAGATGAAAGCTATTTATACCAAGAATTCATGATCCATATATGTCATCAATTTCATATAAGGAAACATAGTCACCTGATTTGGCACACATTTTTTGTTGGTCTGTGATAATGGTCCAAAATTCTATTTGTTGAATTTACAAAATGGGCCTACCATAATCAGATCACCCTTAAATTCTCTTCAAACAATTACCCACATGGAAATAGAGTGGTATAATTAACCAATAAGGACCTGATGGATTCCATAAACAAAATTTCATCAAATAAGCCAAGATAATGACATCTCTTATTGAAATATGCACTATGGGTAGACCGAACTAGGCACAAGCAAGATCTTAAGCCTTCACCTTTTCTATTAGTAAATGCTTAATAACTAGTCTTCCCCATCACTCTCAAGCTAATAACTTATCAATTCATGCAATAGTATATGGAGGAAGATGAGAGAATAAATTCCATACTACTTAAGATAGTCCAATTAGAAGATATAAGAATTGAAGCACCACACAACTTCAGTAAAAGTTAGGATATTGTTAAATGTTGATAAAAGATCCAAAATCAAAGCTTTTAGACCTAGTGTTTCTCTGAGATAAATCAAATGAGAAGAAAGGGTATCATGAAAAGTTCACTCCATTATGAATTGGACCATATTAGGTATCTAAAATTTTGGGAAACAATACCCCTTAGTTAAAATACCACCAAGGTAAGGACCTCACCTTTCCAATCAATGAACTTTTTTTTAAAGCATTACTTCATGGTTGCTCCAACTAGAAATAAATCATATTAAAATATAAATGAATATTTAAAATAGAATTATATTAGATTTTATTCTTTCTAGATTAGATTTCACACTTCCTAGATTAGATTGCTTGCTTTCTAGATTAAATTTCCTACTTCTTGCACTTATTTTTGTTTACACTAGCTTTATTGCTTTTAATAGCTTATCACCATGATTTATAGTTTAGTTTCCTAAGTTATATAAATTTATCAAAGAAATTTCTTGAACTAAATACAAAATCATATTGCAAAAATAAATGATGGTATCTACAGGGAGCAAAATTGGTACTCATAGATATTTATTCTGATAGTACTAGACTTTCTAGAGTTTAAGTATGTATTATGACTAAATTTTGTTTTATTTAGATTGAATATGATTAATCAACCTTTGGCACTTGATCTGATATACTCATACAAATTTTAGAAAAGCTTCCCAATTCTAAAGATGCACTGCACTATCATATGTTAAACCTAGGGTAGGAGATAATATACATAGGGCTAGATACACACTAACAAGGACATATTGACCAATAATTTATCTTATTTCATACATCTAGCCAAATATGGTTCCAAACCTTCCTCTATTTATGATTTTAGAAAATGGAAAAATGATAAAGGTTAGGTGATTCAAGTAAACTCAACTAGGGCTATGGACACTTGGCTAGCATTAGAACAAGGCTTTGAATGGAACCATAGGTATCTCTATCAGGGTTGTGGACAACTAGTTGACAATAGAACAATGCGTAGGTTTTATCTTTTCATTGGTTTCAAGGTCAAAATTTAAAATGAAACTTGTGGTATTTATTTGGGTCTTTTTCAACATATTCATGACCAAGGGAAATTAATTTCACTAAATCACATACTAATTCAAGGAATGGAAAGGTTAGTATGTTATATTAGGAATTAAAATTCTTGTTCCAAAAGTTGGATTACCTTATTCTTTCTTTGTTAAGAATAAAAATTTGTCATAATATATATTTAAAATTCTAGGTTCTTAAAATACCAATGAGTATTTTCCCCTTTGAGTTGCCATTTGTTGTGCCCTAACACACACACCCAATTTAAAAAAAATTAAAATATGGACCCATTATTTAAAAACATCTACCTAGGGAGATATGATCCTAAATATCTATATCTAGGTTATCACACATTTATCATAAGGTATATTTTTAGAAATCCAACATTTCTTGAGTTCCAATTGTAAAAATCATAGTTAAAACTAATTTAAGTCATTTCAAACCTTGGATTTTCATTTTTTAAAACTTTAATATGATTATATGATTTTTAAGCCAATGGATCTAATTTATATATGTCATGGATTGCATATTTTTATTTCAAGATTAACAGTTGAAGACCATTAATTTCCTCCAATCGGGACCATAAAAAGCTTTAACATAGTTGTGACATGCATGACTCTCACATCATCCATTGTTTTGGATGATTACAAAAGATAGATTATTCTAAGCTCTTAATCCTCCTAAGATACACAAACATGACAGATGGTATAGTAGCATTAAAATAGAAACACAAAAAGTTCATTTGTTTATCAACAAATGTAATAGTTCCATGTGCTCATTTGCTAATAGTCCCAAAATCTTGACTCTCTAAGATTTTTATATCATTCCACATGTCTTGATCATGGTAATACGCATCTGGGGGAAGGCTAAGTGGTTCTCTGGTTTTCATACTAATGTCCCAAGATTATTATTGGCATGTTGTTGTCATTGATGTCAAAATGGTGCATCATACATAGGCATACCGGTCATTGATGTTGATGATCTATTGATCATGGTAGTAACCTATTGAGAGTGTGTTCTAATAGTATAACATGATCTTTTAAAAGATGATGAGTGATCAATATTGATATTGTGATGAATTTTGTGAGCATGGAAGGTATAGATCATGGAAGGATAATCCATGTAAAGGAAGCATATTTAAATGAAATAATAAAGGTGACTAAGCCTAGTTGATAGTATGTGATGAGACAAGATGTATTGATAAGAGTGTGGTCTATATGTAATCAAAAATGCATCATGTCTATAAGTCAATCCTAACTCAGAGAATATAGATCATACTTACACTTTTGATTAGGGATACATTAGATAATTGAGAACGTGACCAATATGAGTATCTGATAGACCTAATTAGGGGATCTCTTATCATAATAAACCACACTAGGGAAGGTTGAAAAGTCTCCAGTCAAGAAAAATCATGCAATAACCCTAATTAAGCCCTATGTTTTCATAGTCATTAAATTAATAACAATTAAAGATAATAAATCTAATCTAGTGCTCACCAAATCTTCTAGCATAATATGAGGGTTAGTAAACAAAGAAACATGCTTAATAGAATATCAATTAAGCTATATATGAGTAAGACCCTAATACATGAAGAATAAGAGTAATATTATTCGAAGCTAATACTTATACTTATTCTATCTACTAAAGAGAGGAGAAAAGTTAGAGAATACTTACCTAAATGATGAACCCATCGAGACTCAATCTCTCCCTTGGATAAATGGGCTTCATAGTAGGTTGTTGTTGTTTGTAAGGATCACTAAGAAAATCTAAAGCATCCAAGACATCTCCACAAGACTAGACTCTCTATGTAAAAGCCCTAAGCTAAGAATCTTCAAGTACAATGGTGGAAGAGAAAATTATAAATAAGCGCAAGTGAATAATAACTCTTGATCATTTGTACATAATGATGAAATGAACTTGTATATATAGGTAGATTTAACCCTAAGCCCTTATGAACATTTTGGTCGATAGGGTCGATCCAGTCGCCCTAGTATTGTTATGGATAAAAAATCACTAAGTCATGGGTTAGGTCAGCCAAGATTTGACCTAGACCCTAAATTAATTTTATCCACAATAGTATAGGGTCAACCCACTCGACCTATTACTGTATACTAGTGAAAGGGGTTTAAGGTGAGGAAAAAATGGATGAAAAGTGGGAAATGACTGGAGGAGTATAAAAAATAGGAGTAGTAACTTAGGGAATGGTTTTTATGAGTTGGTTAGATTGGTAATAACTATAAATAAAGGAAAAAATTCATGTGAAACACTAATAGTCTACCCACCCCTTTCTTGGTTCACCCCTTAGGGTGTGCACTCATAGAGATTAAGTCTTGATGGGTTATTGTAAGATAGAAAACATCAATATTTGATAAAATTATAAGAATATTATGTGTATACATGTTCAAGATATAATTTAAAAGAAGCTAATATATTATGGTTACATGAAAGTCAAGGATGATGTCAAGGATGATGTTAAAGGTGTTCAGGTGCATGGAAGAGAGATTTCAAGTCATATAAAGCTTGATCATGTGGTTTAAGGTTTGTACGAGGTTGTGGAAGATTATTTTCATTAGAAAAATAATGGTCTAGTGATATGAGTAAGTTTTAAATTCTTATACCTACTTGGTTTATTTTTGATGAGGTCATGGTATGGAAGGAACTAGTCATGGCATAAAGAGACCTTGTGAGAAGGTATGAGCATGATGTCTTGGTGAGATGAGTATGCACAAGCATGAATGTATGTATGAGGTTGATTTAGAATTTATTTTATGTATTTTAACACTCATGATAATTTTAGAGTGATCTTACATGGGTAGGACCTTTAATCTAGGTCTACAGACCGCTCTTAAACCCTACATGGCCTAATGAGGTATCATGATCTATTATCAAGGCATGTGAAGGACATATGATAATGTTTAAGTATGATAGATGTTGTATGGAATGAGAGAGATATATGTTGAGCATGAAAATGAGGTTTTGAGAGCATGGAAAGAGTCTTCAAGGTTAATTTAATGCCTAGTAAGGTATGAAGACTAAGGTATAGAGAGAGAGTGTGTAGACTAATAGGGTATTAGGATCAGTTTCCAAGGCAAGTGTGAGTAGGTGAGATTTGAAAATTTTGAGACAAGTTTTTTTAATCAAACCATTCCATGGGAACCTAATAATTTCATTTTATATGTGGAAGGGCCCTAGCCCAAAATTCTAGGTATTAGTTTTTGGATTTAGGGACTATGCTTTATGAATGATCGTTAAGAGTGGAAACAAGTTTAAACCCTCTTAGAACCCTAATAAGGACCTGATATCAAATATGATGATAAAAATTTCTAATAATGGATTTTTATGATCAGTTAATCTATTGGAACTTGTAGTGGACTCTCTCAGGTACCTCCAAGTTTTATTGGTTAGAGAGAGGAGATAAAAAATGTTGAGTTTTAGGCTTATTTCTGAATAATTTTCTATAGATGATGAAATTTGTATTAAAAGTAATAATAAAATATATGTAGGAATAAATTATAGACTCATGTTTCATTTACATTAATTTTTATATATAATTTATATTCTTCAAGTGTGCTAAACTGGTCATTCAAGTTAGCTAGTCACTAAAAGGCCTAATGGTGTAAATAGTGAAAAACCCAAGCAATAGTGAGAAGATGAATTGGAATGTGTTTTCATGATATAATGATGAAAAAAATTTAATATATAAATTTATTATGAATTTTAATACATGTTCATTTTTGGTATAAATTTTGGAGGTTAGTGAATATGGTGAAAAATTAACTCACAAGTTGACATGTCTGGTTCAGAAAAGATAGTGAGATGTAAGGTCATGAGATTGGTCTAAGAGACAAATATTTAAAATTTAAACATATGATATTTATAAAATGGTATAGTGATATCATAGGATTATATTCATTCATAATAAGTCATTTAAAATGTCTATATAGGTGTTGGAGGTCTAAGTCACCATGACTATGTTTTGAGGTAATCTGAAAGTTCTAAGTGAGTGAGTTGCAGAGGTGTTCTTGAAGTATTATATTATAAGTGTAAGTGTATAGTAATTTTTTTTATTACCTTTAGGTCATGTATACTTTATATATATACTTATTTTATCATATTTTAGTGTCTTAAGTATGTTTGAGCTTCATTCTTGCAAGACAGGTTTTTGAGGCAAACAGGCCTAATAGGGAAATTTGTCCTAAATAAGGTTTCAAGGTATAAATAAATGATGAATATTTAAAAAATAATTGAGGAATTAAAAATATTTCATTTAATAAGTGGTTTAATAGTTTTCAATTGTTGGAGAAAGTCATCTAGGCGCAAGAGAATCAGGGTTTGGCGTTAAGAGATAAACCTAATGCAATTAGGTCTCCAAGAGACCTGAAAGAGAAATAAATATCAATTGAATCATGACAGATAAAAAAAACTCAAAAATCATATATATAATGTCCAAAATATTTACTAATATATATTATATGGCCTACATAAGAGTGTAAGGGTTTGTGGCCAACTAAGTGGTATATGAACAAGCAATGGTATTTATATAAGGTAGTTTTAGGTCTATTTGTGAAAGTAGAGAATAAGTGAATGGAATAACACATAATTGAGTAGAAAGAGTTATTTTATACCATCATAAGAGTGTATAGTATATATAATTAATATATTATAGTGTTTTTTAATGTGAATATCAAGGTCATATGACCTAATCAGTCTTAAAGAGACCTAGTTGAGTGAAGAAACCTAGAAGGTAGTGTAAGAGGGATAAGAGTGTGAAGATATAAAGAAGGTGATTATTATATATTATATTTAAAAAAAAGTATTATTAGTGTGATAAAATAAATTATTTTTATGAGATGGTGATGAGTCATCTAGGGGGTTGGTGCCTCCTTATAAGTAGGTATTTCTTAAATCCTACTCGAGTGGGTGTTTGGCTAGTTAAGGTTGCTGCTCCACTTGGAGTTGGTGATTAAATAAATTTGGTTTTTGTATTATAATATTTAGTCCATTTTTATATATCATTGGGTTTTATTACCCTTTATGGTTTCCCACATATGTGGTGTGTTCTTATGTTTCATGCTTATGTGGATAGTTTCTTATGCTTGCTAGATCTATATGTTTGTTTAAATGGTTCATGATTGCTTAAGTGTAATTGAGTGAAATGTTATAAATATTGATTAACCTACCCCTATCAAGTATTATTCTTCCAATAATTGGTATCAGAACAAGCCCTTTAAAGTAGGCCTAAAATCCTAAAGGAGATCCTAGAAGCAAGGATGGCTAGTGGTCAAGTTCAAGGAGGTTTATTTACCAGTAAGGCTCCGTTATTCAATATAAATAATTATGCACATGTATCATCAGAATGAGGACACATGTAATTTAAATGTGACATGACATATGGTAGTCATTTGTGGATGGATACACTCCACATCCTACACCACCAACTGATATAACAAACAAAAAGGAAAGTGAGAGAAATTTGAAGGCAATGAATGCCATTATATGTGGCCTATAGAAGGTAGATTTTATGAAGGTAATTACATTTTAGTTAACCAAGGTGATATGGGACAAGTTTAATACTATATATGAAGGAGAAACCAAGGTAAATATGGCTAGAAAATAGAGCCACTAAAGGTGGTTTGAAAGTTTGAGTATGAAGGAAGATGAGAACATTACATCCTACCTGTTAAGGGTTGATGAAGTTGTCAATGTCATCATAGGTCTTGGATAAGAAGTGAAAGAGTCTATATTTATACAAAAGGTATTTAGATATCTAACTTATAAATTTTAATCAAAGGTGTTTGCGGTAGAATAAATACAATATATAGACACACTTCAAATGGATGGGCTTCATGGAATATTGACTACCTATGAGATGAGAAAAAATGAAGACCTATCAATAAGGAAGAATCATTCAAAGCTAAGAATAAATAAAAAACTAAGAATATCAAGAATGAGGTATGTTCAGATATTGATGATGATGAATCGATATCCATGTTTTCTAGGAAATTGAAGACTGGATTTGGTAAGTACAAGGTTAAGTTGCCTTTCAAATGTTTCAACTGTGGTGAGATTGAACATTTTTATATAAAACGTCCTCACAAGCATAAGGATAATAATGATGAAGAAGTTAATGAACCTCATGATGAGGACAAGAAGTCCTATAGGCCTGACAAAAGAAAGAAGAGTTTTAGAAAGTATGAAGTAAGAAGTATTTTAAGAACAAGAAATCTTATAAACCAAAGTACACAATATTTCCTATGATTAGAGTGAAAGGGGTGATTTTTAAAGTTATGATGAAGGTGTTAATTAGGATAGAAATGAAGTTCTTTTCATGACCAAAAAATTAGGTTTCTCCCAAGAAGAATATTTCATGATTTTTGGAGATATGGTTGATGAATCAGATGAAGAAGTTGAGGTGAACTGATAAGTGACTTAGAAGAGTTAAAACTTGTAAATAAGAAGAATCATAAAATAAAGTCATTAGTTAGGGACTATGAAGAGAGGAATGGTTTGTTTGAATCATCAATTAGGTTGAAAATCAAATGGAGATAATCACTACTAGCCCAAAGGATAAGGAAGAAGAATGTACCATGTATGAATCAAAAATGGATTCCTTAAAGTCAGAATTAAATCAGGCAATAATCAAGTTGAAGACACATCAAAGATTTGAAAAGTGTACCAAATTTATTGGTTATATTTTTAGTATTCAAGTGCCTCCACATGATAAAACATATCTTGGATTCAAGGAAGATAAAAAAGATAACAAGGAGAGCTAGATCTCAAAGACCTATGCATAAAATTTCAAATCTAAGACTCAAAGTGATCATCAGCAAGTCAAGAGTACCAACATGAAATTCAACATTAAGATACCAATCAAGAATCCTAATGCAATAAGGTATTCAAATTATTTTAATGGTTATTGTTTTTCTTGTCATAAATTTGATCTTAGAGCAAGTGATTATAGAATGGTCTCAAGGAATGCATTATCATGGGAACATGGGAGAAGGAGTGACCAATCAAGAGGTATGTACAAAAATATTATTTACTACAGTTGTAATAATATGGGACAAATTACAAGATTTTATCCTAATATATTTAGAAATCCCTCTATACTTAACAAGGTATATGGAGATTCTAGAGTGCATGATAAGAGTCAAACATTGGTATGGAAGACAAAGAAAGTCAAGATTGATCATATTGATCCTAATGGTCAAGATGGATTATTTGCTAAGATAGAGTAAGGATAAGAAGTGAAGGAATGTTAAGAAAACTTGTTATCTACATGTGTTGACAAGTTAGTCAAAGAGAAGAAGAAATATGACAAGGTAGATGAGTTGAATGCTTCAGTCAATCCTAAGTGGATTATAAGGAGGGAGTATAAGTCTCATGATTTCAAGATAGCTAAGGAAAGTGGTTTGGAGATTGGAAATAACCTAAGTTCATGTTGTTTTGAGAGTCTTATGGAAATAAGTGACTCCATTAGGCCTCATGGAGATATTCTTATATTTTTTGAATCAAAAGGTTGCATTCAAAGAAGGACTCATCTTGAGAAGATTCCAGGTTGTATGTGTTTCAAGATATAAGCTTTTTTCTTTGTATCTTGTATGTATATAGCAAAGTTAAAGTAGTTTTTGCATTGATTCTAGTGATCTATTCATAAGGAGTCATGTTATGGAATGCAAATCTAAGCATATGATTGTGTCTAGATACATATGTAATATGGATTGGTCTGCAAAGCCAATATGACTATAGAGACAAGTTGAATGTTGTTGACAATGTTGGAAGTGTGATGAAAGCCTATATATCTGAATGGTATATGAGAGATACTTGAGGAATGTTGAGAAAGGTCTATGAGTTGTGATTACTCATATGATGTGCACAAGTAATGAGGATAAAGTGAGAGCATGTTTGTATAATGCTTCATAGACTCTATGATCCTATTACCAAGAAAAAGAGAAAGTTTAAAATGGGGAGAATTAGTTTATTTAGAGATGTTTCTAAGAGTGAATTCCATATTATGACTCAAGAGGAGTGTATGGTGTTATGGGGAGCAATGTATCTCTATGTTGTGAAGTTTCAAGACAATGATAAGAAGCATAATTTCTTGAGGTACAATTAAAATATTTCAAAAGTTGTCTAAAACAACTGGTATGAGCCTAAGGTGAGTTTTTCAGCATTTCTCTATGTTTTTGTATTGAAATTTAGCTCCAAGTATTAGATGTCATTTTTTATAAGACCCTTTGTCATTCATGTCAAAAGGGGGGGAATGAATAGATGGGAAAAGAATTATTGTGAAATGATCTCATTTATGTAGTGTGTTTATCATCAATGTGTTTTCCATCAATGACAAATGGGTAGTTTGTTTGCACTTTGTTGTCATTGATGTCAAAACGGTGAATTATACAAAGGAAAAATGGTCATCAATGTCATAGATCTATTGATCATGGTAGTAACTTATTGAGAGTGTATTATCAATTGGAAGCATGATGTTGTCAAAGGTGATGAATGATAAAGATTGATATTTTCATGAATGTTGTGAGAATGGAATGTATAGATCATAGATAGGTAATACATGTAAAGGAAGCATAGTGAAATGAATGAAAAAAGGTGACTTAGTCTAGTTGATAGTAACTGATGAGACAAGATGTACTAAGAAGAGTGTAGTCAAGAGAGAATTTGAAGAAAAGAGTGAATTTGAAGGCAAGAGAGAATTTAAAGGTAGATAATGTATTATTTTTTCATAAAAGTCAATTTTTATGTCAAGGATGATGTCAAAGGTGTTTAGGTACATGAAAGATATATGTCAAGTCATATGAATCTTGGTCATGTGCTTTTAGGTCTGTATGAGGCTGTGGAAGATTATTCTCATCATAATGTGAATGGTGTAGTTATATGAGTAAGGTGTAATGTATTAAATATTCTTGGTCGATGTTTTTATGAGGTCAGTACATGGAAGGAATAAGTCAAGGCATCAAATTGCTCAAGTAGCCTAAGCCTAGGCATAGAATGAAGAGACATTGTGAGAAGGAATGAGCATGGTGGCTTGGTGAGATGAGTTCACATAGTCATTAATGGATGTATAAGGTGTTTTGATCTTTTATATAAATAATTATAACACTGATGAGAGTTTCAATGTGGGCCTACAAGGGTAGGACCTTCAGTCTAGGTTTACATATAGACCTCTCTTAAACCATGCCTGGCTTAATAAGGTATAATGATGTATTTTTAAGGCATGTGAAGGATTTATGGAAGTGTTTAATCATGAGATAGGTTTTATGGAATGAAAGTGATATGTTTATCATGATAGTGAGGTGTTGAGAGCATGGAAAGAGGCATGAAGGTCAATTCAAGACCTAGTAAGGTATGAAGACTATGGTATAGACAAAGAGTATAGCGTAATAAGGTATCGTGATCAATTTACAAAGTAAGTGTGAGCAGGTGAGAATTGAAAAATTTGAATCAAGTATTTTTAGGCATGCACATGAATTTTGAGGTTCTATTTTGAAGGACAAGACATGAAATTGTTTTTGGAGGTCTCTTGAGTGCTCAGAATGAAGGGTTCTCAACCCAAGAAGGATTTTATTGTGCTCATTAGCATGTCAAACATTTTCATGGGTACCTAATAAGTTCATGGTATATGGGTAAGGGTCCTATACTAAAATATAAGGTATTAGGTTTTATATTTAGGGGCTATGCTTCCTGAAGAATCGTTAAGAGTAGAAACAGGTTTAAACCTCTTAGAACCCTAATAAGGACCCGATGTTAAATATGTTAATCAAAAGTGAACATAATGGATTATTATTATTATTATTAGGTAAACTATTATATATTATAATATACTTTATTAAGTACCTCCATGTGGTATTGGTTGTATAGAGGAGAGAGAGAATGTTGAGTTATAGGCTTGTTTCTGAAGAAGTTGTTATAGATGTCAAAATTTATATTGGACATAGTAAGAAAATGGACAGAGGAAGAGGGTAGAAACTCATGTTTAATGAACATTTATAAATAGATTCCAATATTCAATTTTTTTAAACTGGTCATCCAATTTAGCTAGTCGTTAATAGGCCTAATGGTGTAAATAGTGAAAAACCTAGGCAACAATGAGAAGATGAATTGGAATGTGTTTCCATGATATAATGATGAAACCAATTGTGTAGAGATGTTTTTAAATAATTTTAATACATTTTTAAAAAAATTATAATTTTTGTGGGTTGGTGATTATGGTGGAAACGTTTCTCACAAGTTAACATGTCTGGTTCAAATAAGAGAGTGAGATATAAGGTCATGAGTTAGTCTAAAAGACCAATATTTTCTTTTTGACCATATGATATTTACATATAATAATGGTATAATGATATCATAGGATCATATAAATTCATTATAATTCATTCAAAATTTCTATATAGGTGTAGGAGGTCTAAGTCACCATGATTGTGTTTTGAGGTAATCTAACAGTTCTGAGTGAGTGAGTTATAGAGGTATTATTAAAGTATTATCTTCTAAATGTAAGTGTCTAATGAATTTTTTAATCACACTGAGGTGATGTAGACTCTTTATATATAATCATTTGATCATATTTGAGTGTTTTAAGTATTTTTGAGCTTCATTCTTTCAAGATAGTGTTTTGAGGCACACACATGCCTAATAATGGCCTAAAAAACCTTTTAAAACTTACACAAATCTTGATCTAATACCAAATATATATTTTTAATAATTGTATGGAGTGTAAATCATTTTTTTCTCTCTAAAATTGAAGCTATGTATTAACAAATTTATCCAAGGATTGCTAGTTGTCAAACTAGTTATGTTGTGAGTGACATTATTGATAAAAAATGAATTGAATAAATTCAAACTTGAAAATATATTATTATATTGGAATAATGTTGTCATTAATGTCAATATTATGTCACTAATGTCAAAGTGTGTTGTCATTATTGTCTAGATGCATTTGGTAAAGATGCATGGTGAGTGGTCTTTGAGGTATGCATAAGTGAAGGTTAATGTCTAGGTAAGTAAAGATAGTCGAGGTATCAGAATGAGGTTGTCAAAGATGATCAATGTTAAAGATTGTTTCTCAATGTTTTCTTTGTTTTTGGAAGGCTTGTGTCAAGATTGGTTTTGCTCTAGTGAAGAATAATCAAGGTAAGTTGTCAAGTGTTTGAGCTTTGTAGTGTATTGAAAAGGTATGAGCATAAGATGTCTATTTTTATGCATAAAGAGGCATGGTTTCATAGTTATTTGGATGTTATTAGGATTTTATATGCTATATAAATTTGATATCAAATATATTTGATGACACTTAGTTACGGTATGAAGATTCCTTGTGTAAATACATAAGCTTGGTTGCATGGTGAGATAAGGTTGTGTAAGTATGTTTGACATTTTTCAAACATGAGAGTGATTTTATGACATGACATTGAGATGATGAACCTGATAGTGAGGTGTTGAGAACATGAAAAGAGGCATGAAGGTGAAATTCTTGAGTAGCCTAAGACTAGTCATGTCATGTAGAGACCTTATGAGAAGGTATAAGTATGATTACTTGGTGAGATAAGTTCATAGAGGCATAAGAGGTTGTATGATAATTAATATGAGGCATTATATCACTCATTAAAGTCTCAAAGTAACCCTATATGCGTACGTCCTATAGACCTAGCATGCAACTAGACTAGTTCTAGACCCTACCTGACCTAATGAGGTGTCATGAGGTATTGTCAAGGAATATAAATAATGTATGGTAGTGGTTAAGTATGGTAAGAGGTTTTATGATATTTATATGAAATTTTGATAACTTTTAAGTGGATAGAAGGATAGTTTCAAGGACTATTGTAGCTTACTATTCAAACTATAGAGAGCAAAATGAGATGGTGGAGAAATAAAGTATGAGATCTAGAGTTCAAGATAAGAAGAGGAATTTAAGAATTTTTAGTGGTGTTATAGGTTTTACCAAGTTCTTTTACTAATTATAAGGTAAATTTTTTCAAGAAAAAGAATGAAAATAAGTTTTAATGTCTCTCAAGTGTGCAAAATGAAGAGTTATCTACTAGAGAAAGTGTTTCAAGTATTCCTTGGCATGTGCATCATCTACGTGAATACCTAAGATATTAATGGTATATGGGTAAGTATCCTAGATAAAATTTCAAATCATTAGTTTTTGGAATGAAGGAATAGGCCTTATAAATGATCGTTAATATTGGAAGATGGTTTAAACCCTTAAAGAACCTTAACAATGACCTAATGTGAAAGATCTTGTTCAAAATTTACCAAAATTATATGAAATGGATAGATAAGTGATTAGATAATGGATTAAAATCTCCCAATAACCTCTATGTGTGGTTGGTTTGACTGGTGAATGAGTGGACCCTATAAGAAAGGCCTTATTTCTTTGAAATTTATTGTAATAAATAAAATTGACCAAGTCAAAGTTGATAAATAGATGGAGGATAAATATTCAAAATTTTATTTGATGTACATGGTGGTTTATTAGTAGGTTATATATTTTAGTTATGTTAAACTAATCATATAATTTGACCTATCACTAACAGACCTAATGATGTAGATAATGAGAAAACTAGGCAAAAGTGAGAAGTTGATAGGGATGTATTGTCATCGATTAGGGATAAATCCAATTTCATGGAGATGTTGTTATATAAATTTAATAATTTTTCATATTTTATATAAGATTTGGAAATCATTATATATGACAAAATGTTACTCAGAATTTAATTTATTTGGTTCTAATGTGCCTATGAGGAAATAGGTCCAAGGATTGGTCTATATGTATAATATTTTCCATTAGACCTTATTGTATTTGTGTTTAGATATGTTATGGATATATATAAGGATACTATTCATGTATCACAAGTATATTAATGTGTCTATATAGGTATTATAATTCTAAGTCATCATGACTATTTTTTAAGGGAAACTCACAGATCTAGATATACAAGTTAAAGTAATGAGTTAGAGGTCTTTACCCTAAGTTGAAGTTTTTAATTCACATGGTGTTTTTTTTGGGAATTATATGAAATATAAATTATTTTAAAAATAATGTAAGTTATTTGAATAGTTTGGAACATTGAATCCAAAATGGCTTGTCTAGTTGAGTAAGGACTGTGAGAGAGAAGGTCAACAAATTGGTCTTCAAGACCAATAGTTGCCACTAGAACTTGTGATCTATATATTGGAAGTTTTTATTAGATTTTTTAGGATATTATACATGAATTATAAGTCTCTAAAAGTTATTATACATATGTTTTGGGTCATTGTTTCCATGACTATGTTTTGAGCCTAGTTGGCAGTTCTATGTGGGATAATTATAGAGAAGGGTTTGAGTCCCTTTTCCATATGTAACGAATTATAATTAAATTGAGGAAGTTTTTGAGGTCCTGAAGGTTATATGTATATGTTTCCATAGTTTTTTTTTAAATTATGTTTTTACTTCAGTTATTCAAGATAGATTTTATGGGTATATAGATGCCTATTTTAAACAGTGTTTTGAGAAGAGTTTCAAGTAATGGTTAGACCTAGAAGGTTTTTTGAACCTAAAGTGAAGTTGGATAAGGTATATTTGAATGATTTATTAAGTAATCCTACTTTTTATGGAGTTTTTAAGCATTCAAATAAATATTAAGTGTAACGTGCTCTAATAAAGACCTAAATAAATTAGGTTTCCTTAAGGCCTAAAAGAGGTTTTGGTCATGTATGTTATGAAAAACATATTTAAATTCTTGGTTAATTTTTTTAATGTGTTATATGACTTATTTGAATGGTAAAATAAGTGTTCAAGTTTGAATGTCTAACCAAGTGTGTGAGATTAAGTGATTTGTATAAGAACAAGGCTAATTAGGTCTATTTATTGGTGTTAGACAGGTGAGTGTGCAAGAAAAAAAAAGAGCACAAAAAAGAGTAGGAAGAGGTAATTTGGACAATAAAAGCGGTTTCACTAATATATAGTATAAGTTTTGAATATGAAGATTAAGGCCATATGACCTAATCAAGTCAAGAAAAGGACTAGTTGAGAAAAGAAGGCTAGAGGTGAGTTTAAAAAAAATAAAAGTGTGTGAAGAGATGAAGAAAAGGACCATCATTTATTAAATATTGTAACAAGGACATATATGGAAGGTAGGATTCTACTTGTCTAAGTGGGTGCTTGGTCAAGAGTTTCCTGATTTGGTCCCGAATCTCTAAGGGAGTTGGTGATTCCGTGCAAGTGGGTGCTCATATGAATTTTATTCATTACTTTACATGATTGGTTATATAATATATGGTATCTAGGTTTTATTACACATGAAGGTTTCCCACATAGATGAGGTGTTCATACTTGATATGTGTATATTATCTTTACTATGTTGGTTGATATTGTCATTTAACTATGTTACTTGATAAATGATTAGAAGATCAATTGAAATGAAAGTAAAAGTTTATAAGGACATTGATTCACCCCCCTGTTTAATCATCTTGATTCCAGAAATTGGTATCAAAGCCTGGTCCTTTAAGATAGGCCTAGTAGCCTAAAGGTGATCCTAAGAAGCACAAGCTTAGATTATGATGATGATAATATTTATCATGTTAGTAATGATGGTCTAAAAAATAATTATGGTACTAGTAGAGTTGAATGAGAAGAATGATGACAAGGTGAGTCATGATAAACTCATAAACCAAGGTGGGTTGTTTGCTACTATAGAATATAAGTTAGATTTGAAAGAATGTTAAGAGCATTCTTTGCTAGCTCAGAAGTATTATGTAGAAGCCAAGTTAAAGGTCAAGCCTAAGTTGACCATCAAGTATATAAGGAGAATTAATAATTTTCAATATTGTGAGATTATGGAGATCTGGTAATGTCCTAAATTTGTGTTGTTCTAGTGCCCTATGGAAGGGGTGACTCTATTAGACTTCATGGAGATACTCATAAATTAAGTGGAAGCATGGTGGATGTTTGTTGAGATTTGATAGGTTCTGTATGGTATGAAGACATGTTGAATATTTTTGAGTCTAATCTTGAAGTGTGATCTTTTGGCATGTTAAGAGGTAATTTTTTGGTGTCTGGTTGTGTAGTTTTGTATGATATTTTTTATCAAGTAGTTTTTTTTAGTCTAGTGTATAGGTGAGAACAAGGTCAATTTTGTGGGTAGTAAGTTATGTCAATGCACATAAAAGTGTTACATTGATGATAATTTTCATTAGTGGTATGATCATGGAAGTCACATGTTAGGATGTTAAAAGTGTTCAGGTGCATTGGAGGATTTTGTCTTGTCATAACATGGCAGAAATATGAGTAGTAATATGAGTGATATCTTCAAGGTGAATTTGTTGAGCATTGTCTTATAAATTTATTAGTAATAAATAACTAATATCAAGGAGAATCTTGTGAATATGTATCTTTCATAAGATGGATATCAAAGGTGAATAGAGATAATTGGTAGAGTATAGATGGTAGTGATTAGGTACATGAAAGAGTTGTCATGATGAGGTATGTGCCATGGTGGATTTAGAAAAATGAATGAGAAATATTGATGAAATAAGAGCATCTAAGATAAAATATGGAAATTACATGAGTAATCTCTTATCTAGCGTGGAGGACTAGATTGTTCCATTGGAATAATATCTTTAATTGCAAATAGATCTAATAGGCAGGATGGACAAGCATTAATTTTAGAGATATTTTATGCTTATATGCATTAAGTGTTATTTCTCTAATCATTTAAATATGACATCAAGGTCATGTATCATAGGTATATATTGTCATTATGCCCTGGTTATGTTCGGTGAAGGTGATCAAGTAAGATAAATTTATGGTAGATAGTGAACTAGGTGTTTTATAGATCTAGTAAACAATGAACTAATACAAGAAGAGTTGTCATGTTACAGATGGATCAGATATGGTGTAAGGAGCTAAGAGGATGATTATAGGAGTCTTTAGGGTGTTAATAAAGGTTGAAGGTATAATTAATCATAAAATAAGTTCCAAGAAGAGATAGCATCTTCTTAGGGGGAGTTAATCAAATAAATCATGATCTTCAAAAATAGGTGTGTAGTACAGAGAATCTATGCATAGTCATGAAGAAAAGTTGGATGTTTACGAAGCTTAAATAGAAAATGAAGTTGGATATAATTCATCTAAATGGAATAAAGATACATAAAGGAAGTTAATCAGTCTTGTATACTTGAGTCCATTTGAAGAAGATCTTTGATAAATAAGAACAAATGGGGTAGCCTAATGAGTTTGTGTCATAACAGTCATGTCAAGGACAAGATGTATGGTCTTGTGATCAGATTTCATTTAAATACTATGCTTGATATAAGGGGGATATTATTATCTCTAAATTATTTTAAAATTTCTAAAGATATATTCCAAAGAAGGAGAGTGAATGGTTCCAGGAATTATAGTGTGTATAATCCTTTGTCATTAATGTCAAAGGGGGAGAAAAATTCATAGAGAAATAATAGTTTGGGGGAGAAGAGATTGATTAAAAAGTAATGTGTTTTGACATCAATGATAAAGGGGGAGGCTTTTTTCATATATTTTTCATTGATGTCAATTTGATGTCATTACTGTCAAAGTGTGTTGTCATTGTTATCTAGATGCATCTAGTAAAGATGCATATTGAGTGGTATTTTACATATAAATAAGTGAAGGTTCATGTACAGTTAAGCAAGGATATTTGATGCATCAACATGAGGTTTTCAAGGATGAAAAATGGTAAAGGTTTTTACTCTATTGAAGGATAATCAATGTAAGTTGTCAAGTGTTTGAGCCTTGTGGTATATTAAGAAGGTATGAGCATAGGATGCCTAGTCTTGTGCATAAAAAGGCATGGTGGCATATTGAGTTATATGTTATCAGGCCTATTGATTTAGATCTATTAAGGATAATTCACCTTATCCATCATCATTTGGTTCTTTGTCCAACTTATCAATTGCATTTGATGATTGGTCATTTAATCATTCCATGTTTAATTCAAACTTGTTATTAGATTATTGGGCTTACTATTATTGTAAAAAATGTACTTATTTATTTAGATATTAAAAAAAATTCTTTATGGCCAAAATATTCCTAAAATGAATCACAACTCATACCTTATCTTATCAATTCATATTCTTTTTCAACTTCCCCTCTCACTCTTACTAGGTTCCACTAGGTAACCTTCCAATAGCTTCTAATAGTAAAATCTTATTTTATGATTAAAGTACTTAAAATATTGTCCTATATATTATTTAGTACTCTTATTTCACTTTTCCTAGTCTGTTTCAAGGGTTCAAACACTCTGTTTCATTCCTTTTGTACCATAAGATCACAATACACCACCTATGCTTGTAGCATTATTTTTACGTTTTTCCTCTTTGTTTGATTAAATTGTGTATTTTAATGAATATGTTGGAAAATTTTAGGTAAAAATATATCATCCTTCAACTCTTAAAATATTAATAACTCTTTACTCTCTTGGTTAACACTTATTTTGTTAGAAACCTCCAAACTAAGCCTAATTAGGCCTAATACAAACCCTTTATAGTCAAATCCATACCTCCACAATTAATAAAAATATAAAAACACTTAAATAATTTATAAAAAATATAATTATACAATATTAAAAAAATTTAGCCTATTTGGATGGTTACTTTTCTCAAAATATCCTAAACCCTAGTTCTAGGGTTTCTAGACCATTGTATAGGCTGAGAGCCTATAAAATTATTATATATATATATATATATATATATATATATATATATATATATATATATATATATATATATATATATATATATATATATATATATATATATATATATATATATATATATATATATATATTATTTTACAAGGTTTAAAAGACCAAAATCACATCCATAAGTTATTTTTTCACCCCATTAAACCTTTAAAATCACTTGGAGTCTTTTTTCTATCCTTATCTTTCTCAAAAACATAAATATACAAAAAACTGTGTAAGCTTTCTTGACTATGCAGGGGTTTTCTTTAATTGTGTTACTCTATAAGCAATTCAAAAAAATAAATGGTACCATAAAATATTAATTAAACTTAAGAAAATGTTGAAAATCAATTATCATTACATTATCTTCTTTCTTTTTTTGCATACAATATTATCTAACTCTCCAATCAAATGTCAATAGGGGTTTCAACTTATGTGCAAGGTTTCTCTTAATCTATCCTCCTTCATAACATTTAAATATTTCTTAAGTGATATATTTACCTTAATAAAACTCTAGGATTCCTTGAAATACCTTCTCACAATGATCATTCACTCCTTATTTAGTTTCCTCCAAAAATCAAGTAGTCACATTAAGGACTCACTATGTCAACCAACATACACCTATGAAAAATAGGGGTCTAGATGATATACCTGTAGTTTTTCAAATGTATAAAATTTTATATAATATATTCATGATATAGTATTAATATTATTATATATCATTATCAAAATAATAATTCACTCCTACCTTCAATCCTTAATGTTTCAAAAACCTATTTCTCATCGACTATGTGTCCAAGCCAAGGAACAATTGTTATAAATGTTTGATTGTTTGTTGTTTTTTCCAAATTATATCTTCTCATTAAAAATTATTACTACACATTTATCTCTTATTATAAAATTAATAAATCATTGTATTTTTATTCAATCCTTTATTTAAAATAATGAATCTTCTCACACTATCTAAACATGGGACATAACATGCATTCATAGGGTTCTTACCAATAGGACTGTATAATGTCATTTAACATCTATTTAACTCAATATCTAAGTATTTTACTCCATTAAAAATGGTCTAAATTCATACCACTAACATAATTCACAATATTTCCACAAGAACCATTATAGAGTTATCACTTACCCCTATCTTAAGAGAATCTTAACCAAGAAAATAGGGTTTGAGGACTATATTGGCATATCCTTTGTGTTTATCCTATTTGAATCATTTTATCAAGCATATAAACACACATTTGATATCTAGACATGTTCCACCGAAATATCTTGGCCACCAAAATCATTAACTTTATAAAAATCCTCTAATCTTCATTCATTTGACTGTAACAATTAGCCCATCATCAACTTGCAAATACACCGAATCTATGCATGCATGTAACCTTAAGGTTTAATTAAATAAATGTACCCATGAATATATAAAAATTAATACACTTTTAAAGGGACACAATATAGAAACCAATTTTATCTTTATTCATGGAAATATCATTCTTTTACAAAATAGTCCATTCTTGGACTTGAATATCCTTCATGAGGATTTAGAAATATTGATTCATTCTCAGGAATTCCTCTCTCCTCTATGGATATATATTAGCCTCTCTCACTCTGACCTTGCATACCACTTCTCTTCATTTTTCAACTTCAAAGTTGGTTGACCCATTAGTTACAAAATAAATTCTTTTCCTTGAACCCAACGTATGGGTAAGGATGATCAATCCAAAACATGACTTTTTTTACTTATCAGTTAACATACATGAATTATAGTTACTCATTAGCCCACTTGACTCATATATTCACTCCTTTCATTCTTTTAACCCTCCTAGGCTTAGTTTAATTATTTGAATTTTTAAATTATTTTTTTTTGCGGGAAAATGCCAAACACCCTCAAGACTTAACCTATGACCCCTAGGGACTTCAAATGACATCATACACATGAAACTGACCTTTAAAGGACTCTTAACACACACTAACAGCCAACATTGACTATATTTTTACTCCTTAGGACCAAAATGCAAAATTGACAACTTTTAATCTTGATGTTCTTGCATCATATTCCCCAGGAGGTAGAAAAACTTGAGCCTTTAAATTTATTTCTCACATTCCAATTTAACTTTTTATGATACTTAATTTTTTCTTGACTATTGTTCATCCTTTCTTTCTCCCTTATCTTTGCTAAGTTCTTGCATTTCTTCCATGTAGATTTGTCTAATCTTCTTATCCATGCATCTTATTCCTCCATGAAGTGTTCTAACTATTTTATCTCAATAATTTATATAATTTTATCTTGTTATAAGTAATTTTTCTCTCCATTATACTTATTTGTAAACATATAGGTCTGATGATTCTCTCTCATGCTTGTTTCATGTCTTGTTTCCTCATGAATCTTACTTTATTCTTACCTCTTGAATGATGTTTTTTCCTTATTCGTGTATAAAATTCATCCTTGGGATCTAATGGACTCTTTTTTATGTCAAACTTTATCTTTTACCACATTTTAATTTCTCTTGCTGCCTCTAGTTCACTTTTATTCTCTTTTTGGTGCCTTTGTCTACCATCTTGCTCACTATGTAAGAATAACTTCTCATTCATTTCTTTCTCACTATAGTACAATGTTATTTTGAATATTTTTGGATTTTCACATCCATGTTTAAAAAATAAACAGTAATCTTTAGCTTTACCCATGAAATATCTCACCTTGTTCATATGTCATTTCCTTGCTTGATTACTTGCATGCTTGCACAACTTATTATGCTTTACTTTGTTGTTCCTTTCTTGAGTTTTATTGGGTTTCATATTTGACCTTTACCTACTATAAGTCATCTATTTACAACCTATTGGATGGGATAAACATTTCCTCCAACATTTTCATCTCTTCTTTCAACTTTTTTGCATCAATCTCCTCAAAATCTTCATCAAATCTTGGTGTACATTGTTCCTCATTATCTTAGGAAGGTTGTCCTTTATCTTATCCTTATATTCCCTCATTTTTTAGATTCATATAAACCTCTTCATGCTGCATACCATTATTATCTAACACAATTTGAGGTACATCTTCCTTAACTTTCCTTACTAGACACCCATTCATCAATTTCATGGTTTCCATATACAAGATATCTTCACTATTAGAATCAAATTCAAACATATCATCACATACCACATTGGAAATAAAATCTTGAAAATACTCATCTTATATTAAGCATTCATTATCTTGTTCACACGGTTTTAACTTCATCTCACTTTCTTGGTTTGCATGAATTATCTCTCTTGCTATCTTTGTAGACTTTTCATCTCCATCTACCTTCATGTTTGCTTGGACTATACTTATATCATGGTCTTCTTGTGATTTTTACATGTTCTTTGCTACCTTTTTTTTGTTTTGTACCTTATTGAGCTACCACTTAATTTTCATTTCATCCCTTACATGATTCTTTATTTGGTCATCTATTATGCATTTTTAATGTACTTTGTCTCTTTTGCTTTGCTTCCATACTTGTGCTTGCTTTCCACCTATACCTTTGATTTTTTTGACATATTTTTTGAGGTTATCCTCTTTCTTGTCATCAATTTTTCATTTCATCCACTTAGACCATATATATCCATGCCTGTGTTCTCTTTTTAATGGTTTTAGTCTATCATTCTTTCTCTCAATTTGCATATTAGCATTTTCTTCTTCACATATGTAATCAAAATCGATGTTTAAACATTATTTTACCTCCAAATACAATTATTTCAAGATTTTCTCTTTCTTTATGTCTTCATGAATGATATTCAAATATTATTAGGTGACCTTAATGTTATCTTGGTATACCATCTCCTTTGTTTCATATACTATTCATGGCAATACATCATATAACTCCTCTTTATCTTCAACATGTGATATGCCTTCAAACACCTTCACTGTCTTCTTCAAGAGGTTCTTTCTCTTTGTCATTTTATTTCCACTTGATTGGTGTTGTTCTTAACCCATTATTAATCAACTTTAAGGCCTCATGATTGGCCTTCACCACTTTCATCTTCATACCTACAAACACAAACTTAAAATTAATGTTAGCATATAAAAATAGAGACCATATAGTCTCCTTAAATGTCATTGGCATAGACATTGTAAATATTCTCAAATCATCTTATTCATGTAATATTCTTGGAAATTTTTTCACTTTCTTGTTCTCCTCAATGAGAACCATATTATCTACTTATTTATCTTGTTTATTATTTAGAAACATCTCTCTTATCATGCCTCTTTGGGATATCTTCTCTCTATTTTTCTCATTCTTCAAGACACCTTTCTTGTGCCTTATTCTCCTCACAAGTGACTCTAGTGGCCACTTCACCTTTTTACTCATACTAAAACCACTCCATTGGCTATATTTTTCTCTTTCCCCAAATCTCTTCTTATATCTTATATCTTATATCTTATATATTCTATTTCTTTTTCTATATTCATCTCCTCCATTCTTCTTTATTTTGTTGGCATATTTATACCTTTATCCTAGAAAGCATTTAAACATTACCTCTTATACCTCTATTAGATGTTTACTCTTCCTTGAGTTATATATTTATATCTCTTATTATCCTTCTTGACTCTCTTTTGGAGTGTTCTTTATTTCCTCTTATTTCTTGGAGCTTTAATTCTATCTTTTCCTCTATCATTTCTAGTCTTCTCTTGAATAAATTCTTGTCCTTATCAAAGGAATTTGGGGATATTATTTTATCTCTCCTCAATATAGTATTCCTCTATGATGACATCAATGGATCAGACCTATAACCTCCTCTTCTCCCTCAACACCCTGTACGGTTACCTCTCATGCACATCTCATAGTATGTTATCTTTATCTCAAATCAATAATTTCCAAAGAAATCAACACAATATTTACCCAATAATACCTTTCCTTGATATAATAATAAATTATGTATAGGAATTTGGATATTTTTTTCAAAACATCAACAATCTGGTTCTCTATCCAACTTGTCAATTGCATTTGATCATTGGTCATTCAATCATTTCATGCCTCATTCAAACTTGTTCCTAGATTCTTCAGCTTATTATTTTTTGAACACATGTACCTATTTATTTTTATCTTAAAAACACTTATTTATGGCCAAAATATTCCTTAAATTACTCACAACTCATATCCTATCTTATTAATTCATATTTTTCTTCAACTACCCCTCTCACTCTTACTAGGTTCCACTAGGTAACCTTTCAATAGATTCCAAGAGTCATATCTTATTTTATGATTATATCAATTAAATTAATGTCATATATATTATTTATTAATATTATCACACTTTTTATATTCCCTTTCAAGGGTTAAAACAATCTATTCCATTCCTTTTCTACCATAAGATCACAATACACCACTTATGCTTATATCAGTATTTTTAGGGTTTTCCTCTTTGTTTGATTAAATTGTGTATTTTATTGAATATTTAGGAACATTTTACGTCACCATATGTCACATTTAAAATCCTCACAAAGTTACAACACTTTAATCTCTCCTAGTTAACACTTGCTTTGTTAGAAACCTCCAAACTAGGCCTAATTAGGCCTAATACAAACCCTTTATAGTCAAATCCACACTTGTACAATTCATAAAAGTTTTAAACCACTTAAATAAGTTATAAAACATATAAATATGAAATATTACAATTTTTTAGATTATTTAGATGGTCATTTCTCTCAAAATCTCCTAGACCCTAGTTTTAGGGTTTCTTGACACATATATTTTATTGTACAGGCTTTCAAAGACCCAAATCACTTCCATAAGCTATATTTTCACCAAATAAAACATTTTAAATCACCTGGAGTCTTTTTTCCATCCTTATCTTTCTCAAAAACACAAATATACAAAAACTTGTGTAAGCTTTCTTAACTGTGTAGGGGTTTTCTTGAACTATGTTAGTTTATAAAGATTTTAAACTAATAAATGGTAACCTAAAATATTAATTCACATTTAAAAAATTATAAAAATAAATTATCATTAAATTATATTATTTTTTTGTATCTATAGATTATTATCCAACTCTCCAATCAAATGTCAACAAGGGTTTTAACTTATGTGAAGGGCTTCTCTTAATCTATCCTCCATAACATTTAAATATTTCTTGGTTGATATATTGAAATTAATAAAAATATATACATAATTTAAATAAATTATCATAATTATCATTCAATCCTTATTTATTTTTCTCCAAAGATCAAGTAGTCACATTAAGGATTGACTATGTCAACTAACATACACCTATGCAAAACAGGGGTCTAGATGATATACCTGTAATTGTTCAAACATAGAAACTTGTCTATAATATATTAATGGTAGAGTATCAGTCCTATTATATGTAATTATCCAAATAATAATTCACTCCTACCTTCAATCCTTAATGCTTCAAAACCTATTTCTCATGGACTGTGTGTCCAAGCCAAGGAACAACTATTATAAACGTTTAGTTATCTAGTGTCTTTTTATAAATGATGTCTTCTCCTTATAAATTATTATTAAATATTTATATATCATAAGAAAATTAATAAATCATTTTATTTTTATTCAATACTTTATTAAAACATTTAAATCCTCCCACACTATTTGAGCATGGGACATAACCTTGCATTCACAAGGTTCTTACCAATAGGACTGCATATTATCATTTAACAACTGTTTAATTCCAGATCTAAGTATTGTATTCCACTTAAACATGGTTTATATGAACAATACCAGCATAATTCAAAATATTTCCACAAGAACCATTATAGAGTTATCACTTACTACTTTCTTAAGAGAATATTGACCAAGAAAATAGGGTCCAGGGACTGTATTGGCATAACCTTTGTGTTTCTCCTTTTTGAACCATTTATCAAGCATATGAAGGTGAATTTGATATATAGACATGTTCCACCACAAATATCATAGCCACAAAACTCATTAATTTTTTATAAATCCTCCAATCTTCATTCATTTGACTATAATAATTAGCCCATCATCAACTTGCAGATACATTGATTCTATGCATGCATGTAACCTTAAAGTTCACTTAAATAAAATTACCTATGAATAGATAAAAACTAATAAAATTTTAAATGGATAGAATACATAAACCAATTTTATATTTTTTCATGGGGATAAAATTCTTTTACAAAATAGACCATTCTTGGACTTGAATCTCCTTCATGAGGATTTCAGAATATTGATTCATTCTCAAGCCTTCCTCTCTCCTTTATGGAGATGTCTTCTCCTCTTTCAATCTAACCTTACGTACAACTTCTCTTCATTTTTTAGGTCAAAATTTGGTTAACTGATTTAGTTACAAAATAACTTATTTTTTCTTAACCCAATGTATGGGTAAGGATGTTCAATACAAAATATAACTTTTTTTACTTATGAGTGAACATTCATGACTTATAGTTACTCCTTAACCCACTTGACTCATCTATTCATTAATTTCATGATTTTAACCCTCCTATGCTTAGTTTAATTATTTGAATTTTCAAATTCTTGTTTTTTGGAGTGAAAAATAAAATCACCCTTAAGACTTAACATATGACCCCTAGGGACTCTAAATGACCTCACAAACATGAAAGTGACCTTGAAAGGCCTCTTAACACACACTTAGTTATGGTATGAAGAGTTATTATGTAAAGGCATAAGCTTAGTTGCATGGTGAGATAAGTTTGTATAAGGATGTGTAAGTTTTTTCAAACATGAGGGTGAGATGATAAGCATTATAGTGAGGTGTTGAGAATATAAAAAAAGACATGAAGGTCAAATGCTTGAGT
>JARHVA010010037.1:125000-157500 GCA_037957365.1 Torreya grandis
TGATTTATTATTTTATAACCCTTATATTTTTTATCTTTTATATTACATGATAGCATTTGAATAAAAACCATATATAGAATTTACAATAAACTAATCTTGTGTCTATAATAGCTAGATCACAAGTATTTTATTAATTCAAAATATTCAAGTACATAAGGGTGCCTATAAGACATTAACCCTAAATGACCAATCTAAGACATACTTATAACTATACCAAGAGACTGGTAAATCAACCAAGAAATAACTAAAAACCTAACTCTATACCAAATTGTTTACCTATAAAACATTATTACAATTTAATTATAATCTAGCTTAACCAAAATGTATAAAGGGGGTGTATTAAATAATAAGTATGCTCATTTAATTTATTACAAATACTTTAACCTAAACTATTTCTAATAATTTAGTACAAGTCCTAAAAATCCCTATATGATTCAAAGTCAGTTCTTTGGACACATTCCAATTTTTTTTTTTTTTTTTCAAATATGATTCCATCAAGGGGTTTTATGAAAATATCATATGTTTGATCTGTAGTTGGGAAATATGTTCATTCAATTAATTTATTTGACACCAGAATTCATAGAAAGTTATATTTGGCATCCATATGTTTGGTTGTCCTAAAATACTATATTTTTGGACATCTTAATTTCACTTTGATTATTAATACATAATTGTGTATAAGCAATCCAAGAAATTTGAATGTCTTCAAGGATGTGACATAAATAAACAATCTCTCTAGAAGAATTTCATGATATGATGTATTTTTATTTTATTTATGAATTTTCCATAATATCCTTCTTCTTACATCACCATGCAATGGTAGCTAAACCCATATGAATAGTGTACCTTATTATGGGCACTCAATCATCAACACATCTACCAAAATCTACTTCAAAATACTCATTAAGTTTGAAGTTATTATTGTGGTATTACTCAGCTATAAGTTTTTTTTCCCTGAAGGTAATGAAGTACTCTTTTATCCACATTCCAATGAATTTCTATACGTTCATGCATAAACCTACACAAAATTCCCATTGCAAAGGATATATCAGGCATGTTATTCATCAAGTTTATTAAGCCTCCCACTAATTTACTATACTTGTTTTCATCAAAAAATGCACTACCATCATCTTTAGACAATTTTAAGTTACTCTCCATTGGATTGAGGGTGGGTTTGCAATCATTCATACTGAACTTGTTTAATAACATAGATTTATACTTAGTTTGAGCTATGAAAATGATTTTATCTTTTTGAATAAATTCTATACCAAGATAATAATGAAAAGGCCCAAGATATGTCATCTTAAACCCATATTTTAGTCCTTTATTCATATATTTGTTGTGGTTTTCATCATTTCTTACGATAAACAAGTCATTGGCATAAAGAATGAGAATTAAAAATTTAATTCCCTACACTTGAATACAGAGAGTAACATCAAATTCACTACATTTAAAGTTAATTTTATAGAATTAATAATCCATTTTTTCATACCAATCCCTAGGTGTTGTTTCATCCCATAGAGGTCTTTGAATAATTTACACACTTTGTGTTAAGCACCTATTTTTTCAAAGCCTTGGGGTTGTGTCATATAAAATTTTTCCTATAAATCACCATTCAAAAAAGGTAATTTTTACATCTATTTGATGTAATTTTAAAATATTTTGTGTTTCTAAGGAATAAACATATGAATAGTCTATCACTTTGTAGTTGGTGCAAACATGTATTCATAATCAATTCCTCCATGTGAATAACCTTTTTCAACAATCCTTGCCTTATTTTTATCAATGGATCCATATGATTTATACTTTACCCTATGAAAAAATTTACTTTTGATGGGTAGAACATGTGTAGGAGGATTAAACAAAACACAAGAATTATTATTAAGAATGAAATCATACTCATTCTACATTGCATTTTTCCAAACATGATTGGTAGAAGCTTCTTTACAAGTGGATGGATATGTGGAAGTAGTAACAATTGAATAATATACGTATTTACAAGAAATCACGGGACCTAATTTACTAACATTATTTTCTTTAAATTAAGAAAAATTAATTTAAGCCTATTTTGGATACTTGTGTAGATTTTCAAATTGAGAATACCATAATTCTCTTCATGTGCACCATTTCTAGGTAGACATAAAGAATTTTAAATATTTTCTAAGTCATTATTTTGTGAAATACTTGAGGAAGTAGAATAAAATCAAGGGAAACTTGTTTCATACCATAATACATAAGATTTAAATTCATTATTTAATCCCTTAGCACATTTTTTGAGTCTTATTCTCTAACCTATACAAATATGAGTCTATCTCTACAGTGTTCATATTACCAAATTCATCAAATAATACATCCCTGGTCACTATGAATATTCATGTATCATATACAAGTAAATGATACTACTTTTTGGTTTTTGAATACCCTATAAAAATACATTTTTTACTTTGAGGTTCCAACTTAGTTATCTGTTCATTAGGAACTAAATCAAAATATATACATCCAAAAGAATTAAAGTGTTTAAATTTTGGTTTGAACTCATGCCAAGACTCATATGGGATTTTACCCAAAAGTTTAGGTGTAGGGAATATATTTCTTAAATACACTATAATACCAATGGCTTATGCCCAAAACTTATCATTGAGTTATTTATAGTGCAACATAGCTTGAGTTGTGCCATCTAAATTCTTGTTCATTTGTTCAGAAACTCCACTCTACTATGGAGTATAAGAATTACCATATTGTGATTTGATTCCATTTTATTGATAATAATATGAAAATTAATTTGAATTATATTCACCACCATTATCTAAATAAAGAGTAGCTAATTTTAAACTTGTTTCTTTTTCAACTAAGTTTAACAATTCAACAAACTTAGTGAAAACTTCTTATTTATTTTTCATAAAAACAGCCAAGTCATCCTAGAAAAATCATCAATAAACAACACAAAATATCTGCACCCTCTAATGGATGACTTTTTCATATCACAAACATTGCTATGAACTAATTCCTAACATGTATTATCTCACCATGAAGAAATATTAGGAAAATTTTCCCTATTTTGTTTGCCTAAAGCACATGATTCACAAAGAATAATATCTTTAAGAGTAGGCAAAACATTCACCATGTATATGTATATATATATGCCTATGATCTTACAAAAGACATGGAGAATTTATACAAAGTTTGTATAGGATATAGGTATCTCTTTCAATGCAGAAATTATAAAGAGATCATCATGACGTTTACCAAACCCAACCTTAGTATATTCAGTAGAAATTTTATTCAATTTAGACACGTACTCTCCCATATCCACATCTTCCTATAATGACAAAGTAAACAACCACATATGTATATTTGTCCTTTTATGTTTGGGATTTTTATCATATAAATTAGAAAAAGTGTTCCATGTAGTGTAACTATGGGGATAATTTTCAATATGAATGTAAGTATCTCTAATGAAATAAAAATTGATTAAAGCTAAAGATATAGGATCATGCATATTAAAAATATCAAGTTTATCTTGTGTAATGGGTAACACAAGATGTTCATTCTTCACAACATCCCACAATTCATTGAAAACTAATGATGATTCTATTATGCATTTACAATCAATGTAATTACAAATCATTAAATTATCAGTATATGAAAGTAAATTTTAAAATTTTGGCATTTTGAAATGAAAATAAATGTGAAAATATAAAATGCAACACACCCATAATAAACTTGTCATAAAAAAAAGCTTCTACAAGTTTTTTCACTTAACATCCACATAGAGAATATAAAAGATTGTTTATGGTTTTTGTGCTTAACCACACCAAATAATCAAATTACATCCTTATTTTTCCAATAATACAACCTTATTTCATCAAAATTACACCTGTTGTACCCAAAATTCCCCCTATTCTTTAAAAAAAAATGGGGACCCACTTTTATTTTGATTTGGCCCATATTTTTAAAGTTTTATTCTTTGTTATATGGAAGTTTTATGAATTGCTCCTTAATCTCAACACTCAAAAGTAAAAACAATGGTGTTTTAAGTATTTGAACTAACTTATTAATGTCTTTCAAGAGTTTTTTACTTATGCATGGTTTTGGAATTCATGTCCACTTTGAAGGACTTGGCACTTTGGAAATTATTTTATTTGGGATTTATTTGTTTAGAACTTCTATTCGGGACTTGTTCATCAGATAGTTCGTTCAAAACAATTTGTTTAGTCATTTTATTCATCGGATAAACTATTCAAGACTTGTTCATTGGAAATTTTTTTTAGAATAGTCTTTGTCAACTTTTGTGTCCAAAAATTATGTTTGGGTTTTCCCTTGTTCATAGTTGGTTTTATTCAAAACTCCTTTATCAGCTTTTATGGTCAAATATTTTGTTCAGAATAGTCTTTGTCAGAGATTTTTTTTGGGGTCTATGTTCAGAGCCTTAGATTCATGAGAGTTAGTCATCTCGGTCCTAACATAAAATCTGACTCTTGACTATCGAAAGACCACTAGATTTAGCTAGTAAAGTGTAACTACTTCACAACATTTGTCAAAGAATGCAAATACATGTCTTACCCACCAAATAAAATAACATGTTTTGAATTGTGTAAGTAAAATAAGTTTATAAACATTTTGCATTAAAAGTGCACAAACTATAATTGAATGTAAAATTTATATAAATAAATTGTGACTATTGACATGTTCATTGATCATAATCAAATTTTGAGCTCAATTATTACTATACAAATAAGCCCCATCAATGTATGCATCAACTAAAAATATGCAACTAGTAGAAGGAAGTTTTAAAAATCTTATATCTATTACAGTTGTGAAAACTAGATGAGAAACAATGGCTTCATCAACCTGAGTGTTTAGATGAGTAATTCCAACATCTCAATTTTCCATTAAATATTCTACTGAGTATTCAGATACTATGTTTGACTCTATAGTCTTCAATAAACTATATATAAAGTATTTAGACCTTTGAGATGCCATTGATGTTGTTGACACTTTTTCCCATGAAGATTATCTATCACTAGCATAAATATAATTGGCTATAGACCTAATCTCTCTTAAAGGATAAGGATTACACTTCACAACAGCTAAGTCCAAGGTTATGGCATGTATAGACCTATTTCAAGACTTATTTTTCTCTAACAAGGTGGTAGATGACATATTCCTACATCATGTGGATTACAAGATGGTCATGGATTATATCTTAGGTGATGATTTCTAAAGGTATTTAACTTAGCCAATTCTAGATATTATATTCGAAAAGAATAGGGTGGTAGTATGGAATAATAATAATTCAATTGATAAAAATATGAGTTGATGGCTTCTTCCTATGGATTTTATTGTCCTAAAGGGAAAATACCCAATATCTGTCACCAAATTTAGAATGGGGGTCTGTGTTAGGATGACCCTTTTGAAGAGACTATATGGCATGCCAAGTATCCATTTTGTCCACTTCAATTGGGCCCCATTTCTAGACATGTTGATGACCTCCAACATGACTTTTACCCTAAGGGAGATTATTACTTTAAGCTAAGGGAGAAAGTTTTACATAAAGGCAAATGGTCCAATTTAGGAGGCCATCTCTATATGATGTCATACCTCCTTAATGTAGTAATAGAGACTATATATAGGGACTATGGGTCACTTTGGATCCTAGCTACAAGCTACATAAAGACTCACATTGATGATTATTGTTCATTTATGTATATATATATACATACATCAAGTATATCACCCAGATTGTAGAGGATGTATATCCTTAGGTATGGCAGGCTATTCATGAGGCCCCACTACCGAAGATATCTAAGAGTATCGTAAACACATTGGCATCTCATGGTGACTATAGGATATACCTATATTATATAATGATTGTGGTTTCTAGAAATAATTTCAACCCTTTATGCCTCCCCAAGTACATGCATGATAATCTCATAGAATAAGAGATTACATTCTAGCTTTGGTGGAGTGTAAAAGAAGATTTGATAAAGAAAAATAAAACCACATTCTATGGATCCTATATGGTAATAGTTAAATATAATACATAATGTGAAAACATTTCAGCAATGTTGGCAATAAAAGAAAGCATTATTTTTTGGCCACCCTACCTCATAGATATTGGGAGCCTCATGGTAGAATTCAAAAACATATCCAAGGCTTTGATATTCCATACCAACACATTCTTTATGACCATAATTTCTTATTCTTGAATGCAATACATGATGCGTAAGTCATGTAAAGGGTAAAAAATTTAGGACTTGGGGAGGAACATTTAAATATAATTGAAGGAGAACCTTCAATTTTGGTTTAAGAGATCCATACAAGCCTTCCACTCCTTAGAGGATGGACTATTTTAGAATTCTGGGTCAAAAGACCCTTTCAACCAACATTGGAATAATGAGAACCTTCTTAGTAAGCTCGCAAAGTATTAATGGCTATTAATATAGAGCCTAGTTTTATTGTATCTGAGCATTGAGGAGCTCAAGAGGATCCAATTTTTTTGGACTTCTCTTATTGAGAATCCTTCCTAGCTATGAATGATACATTATAATACAAGAGCAAGCTAAGGGCTCCTGCCCTCCTAGAGAACCTAATTACTAATGAATCACTAGTAGGCACATCTTTAATTTAGCAACAAACTCCAATAAAAGAGGAAACGGATGAAGAGGAGGAATTAGAAAGAGCAAAGGCATTAATCCTCAAAGATGACAAAGGAAAAACACCTATAGATAAGGACCAATTAGGTAAGAAGGATAAACCTTTATTCCTTTCTTCTCCAATTTCCTCTTTCATTCCCCTTTCTTCATTATGTTCATTTGATTCAGTTCCTTTCAAGGTTGTCACACAAATACCTCTGAAAACTACAAATATAGGGGATGTTTACTTTACACCCATTGTTTCTATTTCCCTAATAATGCCAACCATATATATTGTTGCTACCACTATGTAAATTCCCTTGGTCTAGCCTAAAACCAAAAGGAGGGCTTGTAGGAAGGTTGAAGGGCATTAACAATCTCCCAAATTCATGTCTCATCCACTCAAATCAACCTACCAATGCCTTCCACTAGCTCTTCCCAAGATACTACTATAACATCCTAAGGAAAGGCTAAAAGGGGAAATAGGTGTATATAGTCCACCCATTACCCTAATATGGAGGTTTAAATTTGTCTAAAATCATATGGCCCTCCCTTCTTGACTCATTACTTAAAGGAGCTTCAGAGCAAACATCAAAAGAGCAATCGATTGAGACTATAACAGAGAACACATAACCAATAAATCTAGCAAAACTAGTCATCACTTCATGGGTAACTGAGCTTCTATTGAAGGATTATTAAAATCCAAAATTGATTATCTTACAGTTATCATCAATAAGCTCCATGATTGATAAACCCTCAGGAAGCATCTAATGGGTTAGAAAGAGGAAAGTAGAGGATGAAACTAGAAGGGAAATCATTTTTGAAGAAAGACAATAAGCCTTTACCTTGTCTAAAAGGAAGAAAATGAAGTTGGGGTATTCCCCATATATAGAGGAATTTATGTCCCTTGTTGAAACTCATAAGGATGCTTTGATAACATTGCATGAGGGGAATGAAATGACAAGGCAGTATATTGAGCAAAAATTGGAACAAAAAAAAGAGAATCAAAAAACAATCCATATTCCTTAGGAAATTGAGATTAAGGTTCAATAGGATGCATCAAAGTTGTAAAATGCTCTAGAGAAATTGATGTAATGAGGTCATAATTGGATCCTCATATAACTAAGACACATAAATTATTTAATTCTTTGAAGAAGAATGAGAATAAACTAAAATTAATTATTCTTTATACTACCAATAAGGCTTATATCCATTTTTAATTAATGACACCATTGGAGGATTCAAATTCTCTCAACTTAGTGGTAATCAGAAAATAGGAAGCTAGAGAGTGGGTCACAACAACTAGGGTAGTAATACTAAAGTATCAAAAACATGAAGCTCTCATTTTACAAATCCTAGAAGAATTAAAGCTATCAAAAGCAAGAGACTCAATAGATAAAATTATTAGTAACATCAAAACTAATCAATTCCTTTAGCAGGCATTTAAATAATTCAAACAAAGCCTTTAAAATTATCACTTGAAGAAATGGAGGTCGATTTGAGTTTGGTTAGAAAGAAGGTGATGAAAGTAGAAATTTTCAAGATAAACTTCTAGAATACAAAGGTGGAGCAGGCCAAGCTCCTCAAATAGGAAAAAGGGTGCATAAACCCTCATTAGTCAACATGCAAATTATTATATAGCAGCATGATTTAGGTCACAAGTGTTATCTTTAGCTGGAAGTGAAGAAAAAGGCTGAATTTGCAACTTCTAGTTTAGCACCAGTATCTAATACAATGATTTTAACAATCAGTAGTGCCATGCAAACATCCATCCACCCTTATTTCAAAGGATAATTTTATGTGCATCAATTGTAAAAACATTAATTTTTTACTCATATTTTTATCATGTTATAAATTGGATATGAAAGTTTCTTGAATTATTCATGAACGTGCATATGTTACATCACATTGTACAGGCTGACTTTACTTTGACAATTGTATGTTAACTATGAATATGCATACATACAATTTGAAACTAGAATTAGAACTAAGGTTCTAAGTAGGTAATGTAATTATAGTTTTGCATGCACTTGGAGGATGAGGCAACCCTTCCCCAAGTTTATATATATGTCTAGAACCCTAATTTTCAAAGGTAAAAAAAATAATATAAGAAGAAATCAAATTTTGATTGTCACGCATGTGTGGGTATCTTTTCTTTCCAAATTCTGTGTAATCAAGGTTTATCTTTTTGGTTGTTTTTATTCAATAATTATAAGTGTGAAAAAACTATGAAGAATTCCTTTTGCTAAAATTGATATGCTAATTTCAAATTTGCAATGGCTATTGAAGAGTTAGTAATTATTATTGATTATATGCAAGTAGGTTGATTGTTTCATCTTTTTGAGTGTGTAAAAGTGTTTTCATGGTATAGTCTTCAATGTATGTGTAGTATATACCTTAGATACCTCCCTGATCTGAGTCATAATATCCTAAGTATGAGTGTGATAAAGCTACCCCAAAAGGAGGAACCTTTGACTGAGATATTTGTGTTTTTGATAACAAATATCCTAGACTACTTGACTATGTTTGTATGTGTGTATGCAATAACTTCTATAAGTAAACATCAATTTTTAAAACATTTGTCTATGAAGAATCCAGCCTAAAGGAAATTCTCAAAGTCATAGAACCCTCTTTCCTACTCTACCCTTTCCCTCTTTTGGAGTTTATTTCTAAGATTTTCCCAATTTAAATTAGTATCCACCCATCTATTTACTCACTTAGTTTTAAATATATTTTATATATCATCCATCCATACATAGCCCTAGTTAACAACCCACATGCTTTGCCTATTATTCCATCATTTGGTTATTCAACCACATATCTGTAACTCATGCCCTAGAGTGGAGTTTACCTTCATTGTGATCTTAAAATTTTAGAGGGAACCTCATTATGATTTACTGTGCATCAAAACTATATCAGCATTATATCTGGTGCTATAATAAATATGTGGCCTTTATGATAAAAGAGGTTAATCCTTACATTGAGTTTCATTGGAGATACCCAGGAGAGCAATTAGATCTAGAGATTAGGCTAGTCTTCTAGTCTCACATTTGTCAAATCATAGAAGGCCTAGATTTGTGCCAACTACCCCTATCATTCCCTAAGATAGATAATGAAGAACACTCCCCTTGTTAATCATCCTATGGCTCAACCACCTTCATTGGTTGGATCTACTATTGTCATTCTAGGGGACATGCATGACCTACCAAGGAATCCATAGAAGTATCTACTATTCTTATCTCATTTAGGAGGATGAACAATAGAGGTACACATATAGGCAATAATTTTATTAGCATGCAAAGAAAGATAGGCAATGTTAATGCCCTGATTAATAATCAAAATTTTGGGTTCCAAAGGTATAATAGACCCTTTAATAGACCTAAAAATAATACAAAGTAGTCCAACAAGCCTCCATAAATCAATATAGTAGAGACAACCTTGCCCAACTAGTGCAGAATCCACAACATGTCTCAACATGGTGAACTTGATTGTGTTGAGTTTTTTGCATCTTTTGAGATATTTCAAAAAGAGGTGGTGAGGTAATATTTAATGCATAACCCACTATAATTCCACCTTGACTCTAAATCTTTAAGCACTTATATGTTTTTTGAGACCCATGAGTTTCCTTTCTTGAGAAAAGATGATAACATACAAGAGGACAACAGTGATGATATCCATGCCGTTCAAAGATATCAAAAATGTGGTTACAACCTGAGGAATAGGTAGCCCTTCATAATGTTTACTCCTATAAATAGTATAGATACTCCATTGAATCTAAAAGCTAATAATAATCTACCTCCCTCAAAAGGGAATGATCAACTTTTGTTAAGGTGTGGAGCTAAAAACTTCAACTGTTTTCACACACGTGAAGGAAGGATGCTGAAGAACCAGAGCCACCGGCGTCGGTAGTATGACCAACATCGGTCATATGCAGTGGAGAAGGAGACCGACGATGGCAGGGAGTCGGCCGACGTCGGCAGCACCAGACAAGCAGGGACCGGCGTCGGTCGCCTGTGCGGTCCAGAACTGCTGTTTACGAACAGTCAGTTAGTTAAACTGAGTGTTTGCATGCTAAGGGACTATTTTAAGTCGCGAGCTGTGTGTCTAATTTTAGTAGTTAGATGTCTATTTTTTTAACCATGGGATTCTATTTAAAGACCCATGAGGCATGTATTGTAATCATCATATTGATCAAGTAAGAGCATTGAAGCAAGCAAGGTCAAGGAGATCTACAGGTGTAAGGTCAAGGAGATCAGCTATAGCATTCAAGGAGGGATTGTAACTCAAGTTTTAGAGTTGGTTTTGTGTTGAGCAAGAGAGAGAGGGAAGAAGGTCTTGATGTGTGGCAAGCCTTTGAGGTGGAGGAAGAAGTGGCATCTTCCTTATTGTATTTTCTTCTAGTATTATCTAATACAATTGTGTGTATTGTCTCTCAAATTCTTTGTTGTCTCATGTTTCTAGTTTCTTATTCATTCTGGTATAATTTCCGTGTTCAATTGCTCATATATAAGTAATCAATTGTGATACCGTTGGATAAGGGGCCTCCTAACAGTTGGTATCAGAGCTACGGTTTGCAGGAAGCAGGTTATTGTTTTTTATTACAGGACATTCACAGGGTTTTCTGATTGAGTGGGAGTTCAGCAATGGCAGAAGAAAGCAAGCTACGAATGGAGAAGTTTAACGGCAAGAATTATCAACACTGGAGGATGCAGATTGAGGACTATCTGTATCAGAAGGATCTGTACTTACCATTGGGTGGGGTTGCATGCAAGCCCATAGATATGAAGGATGAAGAATGGCGTGTTCTTGATCGGAAGGCTCTTGGTTCCATAAGGTTGAGTCTTGGAGCTTCTGTGATTTCCAGCTTATCACAGTGCAAAACAATGGAAGAGTTGATAAAGTCCTTGGCAAATTTATACGAAAAGCCCTCGGCTTCTAATAAGGTATACCTTATGAAGCAGCTATTTACTTTGCAAATGCAGGAAGGTGGTTCGGTACATACTCATCTCAGTGATTTCCATGGTTTGGTAAAGCAATTAGCTTCAGTCAACATTGTTTTTGATGATGAGGTAAAGGCTCTCTTGATTTTATGTTCTTTTCCTGAAAGTTGGGACGGTATGGTTATGGCAGTAAGTAACTCTGCATCTGCTTCTAAAATCTTAAAAGTTGATGATGTTGTGAGTGTGATCTTGAATGAAGAAATACGCAGGAGAAGCACAGGTGAATCATCAGGGAATGCTCTAAGTGCGGAAAGTAGAAGAAGGCAAAAGGAGAAGATTGAGCAAGGGAAATCAAGGTCGGGAAGGAGATCCGAGTCCAAAGGTATTACCTGCTGGTTTTATGGAAAGAAAGGACATACAAAGAAGGAGTGTTGGTTGAGAGATAAAGAGAATCAACATGCAGGTATTGAAGAAGCAAAGGATGCAAATATTGTGGTACAGGATGCTCTCATACTTTCTTTGGATAGTCACATAGGATCATGGATATTAGATTCTGGTTCATCTTTTCGTGTATCCCCAAACAGAGATTTGTTTCATGAGTATGAACAGGGAGATTTTGGAGTGCTCTATTTAGGGGATGGTACGCCTTGTCAGATTGTTAGCAAAGGGAAAGTGTAGCTGAGATTGCAGATTGACAACACATGGGTGTTGAAGGAGGTCATGCATGTTCCAATTCTGAAGCAGAGTTTGATTTCTATAGGAAGGTTGGGGGATGAGGGATGCACAATAACCCTCACAGCGGATTCTTGGAAGGTTACCAAGGGAGCACTTGTTTTAGCAAGAGGTAAGAAAGTAGGTACTCTTTATCTATCTAGTTGTACTACTGATTCCACTTTTGGTGTAGATTCAAAGATGTGGTCTAATAGGCAGGGTCACATGAATAAGAAGGGAATGGAAGTTCTTGACTTAAAAGGTATGTGTTTAAATTTAGAAGGCATGGATAGAATTCATTGCAAGAAAAGGAAATTTGAGGCTTTTGACAAGAACAGGGATGTCTTGGTGTTTATGGAGGAGATGAAGGCCAGAGAATAGTTATAGGCAGTAAATAAATCTAAGCAGGGCATCATGGATAGAGATTTGATCCAAGAAGAGATCGTGGATGAAGAATTCATCACTCACGGGAACACACAGGCACCGACGTCGGTTACTTGGAACCGACGTCGGTCATCCAGACACCGGCTTTGGTCTTGTGAAGACCAGCAGGGTCGGTAGGTCAGGCAGGATAAGTCTGACGTCGGTCATCAGGGCCGACGTCGGCAGGGGGGACACCGGCGTCGGCCAGGGGTAACGACGTCGGCAGTCAGGGTCAGTGCAGGGAACTGACATCGGTCGGGAGCAGACTGGGAGTTGGCCGAGATCGGTCACTAGAACGGATGTTGGGTGGATCTATGAGTCTCAAACACCCATACAGAGGTCAGAAAAGGTATGTGAACCTCATATTTGTTGTTCACCTTCTTTATATTGCTTTCTGATAGTCATGAACTAGGAAGATGGAGGAAGCAATGTAGGTAGAATCCAGAAACAGTGGGAGCTTGACATGGATGAGGAGTGTGAGTCCTTAGAGTAGAGCCAAATAGGGACTTGTTGGTGGAGTTGTCAGTTGGATAGAGGGATGGATTCCCATTTTAGAGAAGAGAGTGGATGGACATCTGAGATAGAAGGCTATGGTATATGGTCTTGAGTTAGATGCAGGGCAATGGAGGTTTGACCATTGTTTTTTTTATCTTTACCAAGTTGGATAATATTAGCTACATTATCCTGTAACTGTATTGTGTTACTTTTTGTAGGGTTGCATATACAAGGAGTTTTCTGAGCTAAGGGTAGAGTTGGTTCAGAAGTATGTCATGAAGAATTTGGGAGCAGCAAAGTTCTTGTGGCATAGGTGACAGGTATAACATCACAGGTTTGCGTGGTGGTTGGTCTTCAAGGGTGACTTTGAAGAGGGATACAGAGCCAAAGGAACAAAATAGATGGTGTACAGGTACAGGTATAGGTTGCAGCTATTTATCTCCAAGTGGGAGATTGTTAAGGTGTGGAGCTAAAAGCTTCAACTGTTTGAACACACGTGAAGGAAGGATGCTGAAGAACCAGAGCCACTGGCGTCGGCAGTATGACCGACGTCAGTCATATGCAGTGGAGAAGGAGACCGGCGACGATAGGGAGTCAGCCGACGTCGGTAGCACCAGACAAGTAGGGACCGGCGTCGGTCGCCTGTGCGATTCAGAACTGCTGTTTACGAACAGTCAGTTAGTTAAACCGAGTGTTTGCATGCTAAGGGACTATTTTAAGTCGCGAGCTATGTGTCTAATTTTAGTAGTTAGATGTCTATTTTTGTAACCATGGGATTCTATTTAAAGACCCATGAGGCGTGTATTGTAATCATCATATTGATCAAGTAAGAGCATTGAAGCAAGCAAGGTCAAGGAGATCTACAGGTGTAAGGTCAAGGAGATCAGCTATAGCATTCAAGGAGGGATTGTAACTCAGGTTTTAGAGTTGGTTTTGTGTTGAGCAAGAGAGAGAGGGAAGAAGGTCTTGATGTGTGGCAAGCCTTTGAGGTGGAGGAAGAAGTGGCATCTTCCTTATTGTATTTTCTTCTAGTATTATCTAATACAATTGTGTGTATTGTCTCTCAAATTCTTTGATGTCTCATGCTTCTAGTTTCTTATTCATTCTGGTATAATTTCTGTGTTCAATTGCTCATATATAAGTAATCAATTGTGCTACCGTTGGATAAGGGGCCTCCTAACAGAATCCAGCCTAAAGGAAATTCTCAAAAGTCATAGAACCCTCTTTCCTACTCTACCCTTTCCCTCTTTTGGAGTTTATTTCTAAGATTTTCCCAATTTAAATTAGTATCCACCCATCTATTTACTCACTTAGTTTTAAATATATTTTATATATCATCCATCCATACATAGCCCTAGTTAACAACCCACATGCTTTGCCTATTATTCCATCATTTGGTTATTCAACCACATATCTGTAACTCATGCCATAGAGTGGAGTTTAGCTTCATTGTGATCTTAAAATTTTAGAGGGAACCTCATTATGATTTACTGTGCATCAAAACTATATCAGCATTATATCTGGTGCTATAATAAATATGTGGCCTTTATGATAAAAGAGGTTAATCCTTACATTGAGTTTCATTGGAGATACCCAGGAGAGCGATTAGATCTAGAGATTAGGCTAGTCTTCGAGTCTCACATTTGTCAAATCATAGAAGGCCTAGATTTGTGCCAACTACCCCTATCATTCCCTAAGATAGATAATGAAGAACACTCCCCTTGTTAATCATCCTATGGCTCAACCACCTTCATTGGTTGGATCTACTATTGTCATTCTAGGGGACATGCATGACCTACCAAGGAATCCATAGAAGTATCTACTATTCTTATCTCATTTAGGAGGATGAACAATAGAGGTACACATATAGGCAATGATTTTATTAGCATGCAAAGAAAGATAGGCAATGTTAATGCCCTGATTAATAATCAAAATTTTGGGTTCCAAAGGTATAATAGATCCTTTAATAGACCTAAAAATAATACAAAGTAGTCCAACAAGCCTCCATAAATCAATATAGTAGAGACAACCTTGCCCAACTAGTGCAGAATCCATAACATGTCTCAACATGGTGAACTTGATTGTGTTGAGTTTTTTGCATCTTTTGAGATCTTTCAAAAAGAGGTGGTGAGGTAATATTTAATGCATAACCCACTATAATTCCATGTTGACTCTAAATCTTTAAGCACTTATATGTTTTTTGAGACCCATGAGTTTCCTTTCTTGAGAAAAGATGATAACATAGAAGAGGACAACAGTGATGATATCCATGCCGTTCAACGATATTAAAAATGTGGTTACAACCTGAGGAATAGGTAGCCCTTCATAATGTTTACTCCTATAAATAGTATAGATACTCCATTGAATCTAAAAGCTAATAATAATCTACCTCCCTCAAAAGGGAATGATAAACTTTAGAATAATGAGGAACAGAGTAGAAAGGGTATAACATTATTGAGAATGTGAATAAAATAAAGGCAAACATCACCCTTCATGATTTTTCCCACATTATTGAACAGAAAGAGCTCTTATGGAATTCTATCACATGGAAGGCCCCTATATAAATGACAAATGTTCCTACAGAGAAAATAAGAGTCTCTGACACCAAAATCATATATAAAATCAAGTCAAAGGTTTCACCTTTTTTGATAACCATTAGGGTGTTCAAAAAAAATATTCATAACTTCTTAATCAATTCTAGTGCTTCAGCCACTGTGATGTCTAGTTCTATTTGTCAAAATCTTAGCCTAACGCCAAGCCCATCAAAGTGAGTAGTCTCATAGTTAGATAAAATAGTGGTACCAATGATTAAAAAGCTAAATAATGTGTGTATTTAGGTAGCATCTAAGACACAAGTAGAGATGACTATCAACATACTTATAGTAGACATACCTGAAGGGTATGCACTATTTTTGAATAGGGACTAGTCTAAGACACTCAATGGATACCTCTAAAAGTAGTTATCTCACATTTGGCTACTGTGGAGAGGCCTTCCAAACCAAATATGGATTGATCAAGAACTAAAAATGAAGTATCTTATCAAAGAGTAGAATGTCAATAATGAATAGGTGAGTTATGAATCCCCTAGCCTTGGAATTTATACATTCACCATACAAAATGAAATACAAGAAATAGAATCCTGTGGTTCTACTCAATTATGGACTCTTTACTTTGATGGCACCAGATTCAAATAGGGATCAGGAATAGGAATTAAATTAATTGACCCATAAGGGAATAAGTTCCTGGCAACATAAAAATTATAGTTCCCTTACACCAACAATAGATCCAAATATTAAGCATTAATTTTGGGGCTGCACTTTGCCTTAAAAAATGATGACAAGTAGTTGTTTGTATACAAGGATTCAAAGCTGGTAATCAATCAAGTTAAAACCAAATAATAATGTAATAAGTCATATCTAAAAATAAATAAAAATAGAGCATGGGATTTGATTGAATCCTTTGAGGCTTTAAATATAGTGGTTGTTATCAGATAACAAAACCAAGCCATGGATTCACTATCTCTTCGGATACCAATTTGGAACCTCTTCAAGAATCCTAGGTGCGAATATTCTCCATTGAGATAGTACCTTGTTCTTATCTTCCTAACAATGTAGAAAATTTACAAGTCTTTGATGTTGACCAATTGATCATTTGATTTCTAACTAACTCAAGAAACTTTGATTCCCAAATCATTGATGATAATGAGGTTAGTTATCTCTACCAAGAGGATTCAAATGAGGAGGGTGTCGTCCATCTCTAAAAAAATTGTCCCCCATTTGGAATGGTTTCCTTATAAAGATCATTTGATATATATACCCAATCTTAATAGGAGAGGCAACCTAAGGCTAGTGAGTCTGACCTCAAAAGGGAGAATTTGGGGGATAAGAGTATCCCACACTATGTTAACATTGGCCTTATTTACACTCCAAAAGAAAGGTAATAGGTGAAATATTTACTCACTTAATACAAAGACATGATTCCATGGATGTATGATGACTTGAAGGTTTATGAACCAAATGTTATCACCCATATAGTTACACTAAAACTAGACCACAATCCATTAAAAAAATATAGAGACTAGTTAAACCTATCTTAGAACCTCTCATTCAAAGAGAAGTAGAAAAATTATTGAGTGCAAGGATAGTTTTACTAATCAGGGACCTAGGTATCCAATTTAGTCCCAGTCAGAAAGAATAATGGAAAAATTATATTATGTGTCGATTTCATAGACTTGAATAAAAATTCCAAGAAGGAAAACTATCCAATGCCCTCTTGGATGAGGTTATTCTCATATTCAATGGCTTTGAAATGATGTCCTTCTTGAAAGGATTTTTTAGGTTATAAATAGGTACTGGTAAAATTAGAAGATACAATGAAAATTGCATTTACCACAAAGTGGGGTTTATATTATGTGTTGATTTCATAGACTTGAATAAAACTTCCAAGAAGGAAAAATACCCAATGCAATTTTGTATTAGTTTATTTGAATAGTCAATGGCTCTAAAATGATGTCCTTTTTGGAAGTATTTTTTAGGTAATAACGAGGTACTGGTAAAATTAGAAGATATAATGAAATTGAATTTACCACAAATTGGGGTACTTATGCACACAAGAGGATGCCTTTTGGCCTAATTAACATAGGAGCCACCTTTTAATGAGAAATGAATCACAAATTTCAATAATTGATTGGCAAATATATAATCATATATATAGATGACCTCACCATTTTCTCCAAGATCAAGAATGATCATGTAGGCTATCTAGAATCAATCTTTGAAATATGCCAAAGGTTTGGAATCTTGTTGAACCCAAAAAGAGAATATTTGGACTTATTGAGGGAAATATTTTAGGGCATATCATTAACAAAGAATGGATCATCATTGATTTAGATATAATCAATTGGATTTCAAATATTACATAGCCAAATAACAAGAAGGAGATCGTGTCTTTCTTTGGGAAAATAAATTTTGTGAGAAAGTTCAACTCAAGATTTGTATAAATTGTGATACCCTTGAATGCAATGCTAAAAAAGGATGCTAAAATGGAATGGACATTTCAAGGCCCAAAATTATTTTAAATACATCAAAGATGTTATATCTTAGGCCCTAGAATTGATTAGTCTGGATTTCACAACGGACTTATACCTATATTCATTTACTTTAGAACATACAATTATTGTTGTCCTAACATAAAAGAGAGATGAGATTGAGCACCCCATTACATTCAAGATAAGAAATTTGAAATATGTATAACTCAAGTATTCAATGATTGATAAGAAAACCTTTGCTCTTGTGGAAGCAATGGATAGATTATGCCACTGCATCCTGAGAAATAAGACTATCACCATCGTGCCTGACCCTGTTGTCAAGCTTACTTTGACACATAATGAATTAGGAGAATTTAGAGGAAAATGGATGGAAATTTTTTAGGAATTTGATATGTAAATCAATCCTACTAAAATAATCTAGGTTCATGGCATTATCAAAATCATGATTGAGAATGACCTATGCATTACTATTGAACAGGTTTGTGAAGCCCAAGTGTCTAGAGGGGAATGGTAGACTTAAAAAATTTAATATTTATTTACATGTACTTATCAAGAATTAAGAATACATTTTAGGTTGAAATTCACTCACCAAATGATTAGAAAAGGATTTATTTTTAGGATAAATTATGAAGGCATCTACCTTAGATGTGTATCAATGGAAGAGGCACAGGAGATTATAGAAAACCTACACTAAAAGATAGGTAGTGGTCATCTATTTGGTAACACCACAACTCATAAAATATTGATAATGGGCTATTACTGGCCAAGAGTATTCAAGGATGCCCATGTAAGGACATGTTATGAATGCTAAGTTTTAGCAAAATGATAAGTACATCCAGAAGTGCCCTTGGAACCTGTTGTTTAGGGAAGGTCATTTTCCAAGTGGGGGTTAAAATTAATTATTGTCATTAATCCAAATTCTCCATCAAGTAATAATTTTATACTCACAACCATAGACTACTATACCCACTGGATTGAGGAAGTGGATACCAAGAATTCTATAGCACAAGATGTGATTCACTTCTTAGAAGAACACATCACAACTAGATTCAACACTCCCAACTCTCTAGTTTGTGACAATAGGCCAACATTCATATCAAATAAATTCACTGAATGGGTTCATGATAATTAGATCACCATTAGGTCATCTTGTAACCACTATCCTCAAGGAAATGGACTAGCCAAAGCAATGAATAAAAACCTAATAGATGTGATTAAGAAATTGGCTATGGATAATCCTAAAGACTAGCATAATCTACTTAAGTATGCCCTGTGGGTAGATTGAACAATATATAAGCAGTCCCTCAAGGCCTCACCCTATATACTAGTGTATAGATGATGTCCAATATTCCCAATCATGTTGAAGTTGTAGACCTATAAATTTATGCAGGAATAAATAGAACCAAATGACAAAGCATAATATCAATTACTAGATATAATATAAATGGAAGACTCAAGGATTGAGGCACTACATAATTTCAAAAAACATCAAGATGTATTCAAAATATGATTTGACAAAAGGGAAAAATTCAAAGCATTTATAATATTTGATCTAATGCTTCTATGGGATATAGCCCATGAAAATAAAGGGTAGCATGATAAGTTCAACCCACTGTGGATTGGACCATACCAAATTTTAGAGATCCTTGGCACCAATACATTATATTTTAAGGAAATTCAAGGTGATAAACATAGATATCTAGTCAATAGGCAAGTTTTAAAACATTATTTTATGTTTATACTATTTGAAGTTGCCCCTGAGTGATGAAGAAGGCATGGTAGAGGTTCTAGTTTAGTTTTCATGCTTTTTAGGTTAGATTTTTTGTTGTTTCCTATGATGATCTAATTGGTTCATCTTAACATGACCAAAAGAACATCCTACCCATTGGGATCCTATTCATTCTTAAATTGACATATGGGAAAGGGAAATTTCAAAGAGACTTACAATTTGTGGTTTGTTCATAAGCCTGGTACACTTTTGTGTCTGAAGTCTCTAGGATTCAGGTATGTAATGATAGTCATTTAGGGTTGTCTTGTAAATTAATATTTATACCAAGTGTGTGAAATTTTCTCTTAAATACTCCATACAAATTTTTAAATTTTTCTCACTCTATTAGACCAAGCACACTATTCATACTAATACTTGTTTAGAGGTGATAATCTATGGAGCATATGTAACTTGTAGGGACATTTTAGTAAATAGATTATTTTATAACTACCATAGCTCATGGTGGTTTTGGCTCTCCTTCTTTCATCCATATAAATAAAAGAACCAAATCATTCAAAAAGAGTGATTAATAAATCCCAAATAAAATAAAGGAAAACCTAATTTTGCATATATCAAACATAACCTTTGACTAAAATCAAAGCATTTTCACATAGTTTAAACCACAGAGGAAACCAATTGGCTAGATAAAGTCATAGAAAAAGTTGTCTTAAAAATGGATTTTCACCCAATTGACATGGATAAAGACATTTTAAATCTTGGTTTAAATGATAACTTGGTTAAAAAAGCATTGATTTGAGTCAAATAAATCAATTTTAAAATAAAAAAGGGGATCAAAGACTCACGTGATGAAATAAGGTCAATATACCACACATCATGCTAAGAAATGGAGGAAGAGGAGAGAAAGAACCCAAAGGTATTTTTATTAGGGATATGGATGCCTAGCTAATAACATAGCAATGATCCCCTAATTTAATGATCTTCAAAATAACAAGACCAAAACCTATAGCTACTCCAAACCTTTGTAAATATCCTCACAACAAGGGTTAAATAATTTCACTTTAGCACACATATATCTATGAATTCAAAGTCAAGTATATTGTATGATGTAGTTGGGAGGCTCTTTTATATCTCTGATCTGAATTTTTTTTTGGTGGCACAGTTCATGTCTAATTTTAAATTTGTAACCAAAGTTTTGAGTTATTTAATATTTAGGAGTATTCCCCTTGTAAGTCATCATTTATTGTACCAAACATGCCCCAAATTCTTTAAAAAAATAATGGGGACCCATTTTGATTTTTATTTGGCCCATGTTTTTAATGTTTTATTTTATTTTATGGAGGTTTTGTGAATTCATCCTTAATACCAACACTTGGAAGTAGAAACAATGGTGTTTTAAGTATTTAGACTAGCTTATTAATGTCTTTCTAGATTTTTATACTTATGAAAGGTTTTGGAAATCATGTACACTTTGAAGGACTTGAAACGTCAAAAATTATTTTGTTCGATATTTATTTATTTGGAACTTATATCTGGGACTTGTTAATTAGATAGTTTATTTAAGAAAATATATTCAGATATTTTATTTGTCAAAGAATCTATTCAAAACTTATTCATTAGACAATTTATTTGGACAATTTGTTCAAAACAGTCTCTATCAAATTTTATGTTAAGAAATTATGTTTGGGGTTTCCCTTGTTCATAACTAGTTTTATTTAAAACTCCTTCATTGGATTTTATGGTTGAAGATTTTGTTTGGAATACTCTTTGTCAGATATTCTGCTTGGTATTTTATTTGTTAGACATTTTTTTTGGGGTTTGTGTGTATATCCTTTGATTCATGAGAGTTATTTGGCTCAATCCCAACATAAAACCCAACTCCTGACTGCCAAAATCCCACTATACTTATCTAACAAAGTGGAACTACTTCATGACACTGATCAAATAATCAAAGCCATGGATTGCCCACCAAATAAGCTAAAAGGTTTTGAATTGTGTAGGTAAAGAATGTTTATGAATGTTGGGCATTAAAGTACATGAAATATAATTGAATGTAAAATCTATATCAATGACTTGTGGCTATTGACATGTTCATTGATCAAAATAAAATTTTGATCTCAATTTTTACTTTACAAATAATCCCAAGCCACATGTGCATCAAATATAAAGACATGACTAATAGAAAGAAGTATTCAAAATCTAATATATAGTATAGTTGAGAAAAATAGATGAGAGATAATAACTTCAACATCTTGATTGTTTAGAGGATTATTTCAACCATCTTATTTTTTCATTAAATATTCTACTGAGTATATAGACACTGGGTTTGACTCTACAGTCTTCAATGCCCTGTATACCAAGTATTCAAACCTTTGGGATGTCATTGATGTTGAAACTTTTTCCCATGAATAATATCTATCACTATCATAAATATAATTGGTGATAGACCTAATCTCTCTCAAAAGACAAGGATTTCACTTTGTAGTAGCCAAAACCAATGTTATGTTATGTATAGACCAACTTTAAGACTTGCTTTTTTGCTGGCAAAGTGATAGATGATGTCTTATTACATCATGTGGATCATAATACAATCATGGCTTGTATCTTAGGGGATGATTTACAAAGTTATTTATTTTTTCCAATTCCAAATGCTATATTCAACATGCATAGGGTGGTAGCATAGAATAATAATAATTCAATTAACAAAAATTTGAGCCGATGGGTTCTACCAAGGGAGTATATTGTCTTAAATGGAAAAGGACTCAGTGGCTATCACCAAATTTAGAATCAGTGTCTATGTCAGGATGGCCCTTTTGAATAGACTATATGGCATGCCAAGTATCCATTTTCTTTACCTAGATTGGATGCCACTTCTAGACATGCTGATGACCTCCAACATGAATTTTTCCCTGGGGGAGATTATCAAATTTAATCTAAGGAAGTAAGTTCTACATAAAGGTAAAACTATCCAACTCATCAGACCATATCTATATGATTGTGTACCTCCTCAACTTAGTAATGGGAATTGTATGCAGGGATTATGGGTCACTTTAGAGCCCATTTATAGACTACATAGAGAATCACATCTATGATTATTATTCATTCATGCACATATATACATACACCAAGCATATCACCTAGATTGTAGAGGATGTATATCCTTAGGAATGGTAGGATATCCAAGAGCTCCCACTACCTAGAACATCTAAGAGTATAGAAGATACATTGGCACCTCAGGATGACTATTGACTATACCCATATTATACAATGGTTATGGTCATCGGTAATAAGGTCAATCCATTATGCATACTAAAATATGGGCCTAATAAGCTCGTAGAGTAAGAGATTACATTCCAACTTTGGTAGAGTTAAAATAAGATTTGATAAAGAAAAAGAAAAACACATTTTATGAATCCCATATGGTAATAGGCCAAATGTGATACATAATGCGGAAACATTAAAGGGATGTTGGCAATAAAATAAAGATTTATTATTGGCCACCGTACCTCCTAGAGATTGGGAACCTCATGGTAAAATTCAAAAACATATCCAAACCTTTGGTATTCCAAACTAGCACATTCCTTATGAACATGATTTCTTGTTCCTAAATGCAAAAGATGATGCCCAAGTCATGGAAAGGGCACAAATTATAAGGATTAGGGAGGAACATTTGGAGATAATTCAAGGAGAAAATTTAATTTCTATATTCAAAAGATGCATACAAGGCTTCTAACCCCTAGAGGATGGACTACTTTAGACTTCTGGGTCAATAGACCCCTGTAACCAATAGAGGAACAAGGATAGCCTTCAAAAGAAGCTCCCCAAGTATTGAGGGTTGTTAAGATAGTGCTTGGTGATGAATAACATCTATTTAGAAACATTGATGTGTCCCACTTTGAAAAAAAATTCCAATAAAAAAAATGGGCTCAAAATTCTACCATATGCAAAAGATATTATGTTTTTTTAGTTGACTTCTCAAAGTGATAAAAAAATATTTCTTATGATGGTCAAATGGACATCAAATTTAAAATTAAAACTACCCTATGATAATTAAATAAACATCAAACATAGTGTCAAATATTAATTATCGTCAACATCTCCCAAACATTAAAATTAATAACATCCTAATTTCCATTCTAAATTAATCCTACCAACATAGTAAAGGATATACAATATAAGGATTCTATTTAAATAGGATAAATTAACAATTGATTTTATGACTTATTTGTTTAAGACACTGATAGAGACTATACCATTTCTAAGACATTCCTCACATTCCTTTGTATTGTAATGCATACATTTTTTTAATAGTTAAAAATTGTATTAAAATTTACAAAATTATTCTTCCATTCGGCCATCCTCATAGTCATTACTTCCAAATAACAAATAACTAGTAATTGCCCTGAAGGTGCAAAGAAAGTCAAAGGAATTGTATATTTTTGTATATTTTTGTTTTATGATTATATTTAGTATGTATTAATATATAACATATTAAATATATATAAATTTTATATTATATAATATATAAATCATATTAGTGGCAATGACCTCACAACTATTAAACTGTTCACACAATATTTTTTGATTTTATTTCCCTGACCCAACACCAACTTCGCCATTGCTAATTGGTTAATAAAAAACACTAGAAAGATAAATTTATTAAGTATTTACATTCTAGAAGAAATAAACCTTCAAATTATGTAAATATATGTAACAAGAATTAACAATCATAACAATTAGAAAAAAATTAATTCCAAAAAAAGAAAATTTAAATAAGAATAAATATTTTCAGCCAAAACAAAATCCACCTCAAATTCCAATATATCCTAACTATAAAGTGATGGGAGATTGATTAGATCAATAAAAAAATATCAAACATGGTTGTGAAGATCCCAGTTAAATAACCCATAACAATCAATTACAAGGATAAAAGAGACCATCTATAACTTGTCAAAGTAATAGTAAATATTGTTGTATGTCACCCCTTTTAACAAATTTAACCTTGTAATTTAATTTCCAAATAGAGCCCCCAAAACCAATCATAAATTATAATAACCAACTAAATGTGGGTCTCCCTCTACCTTTACCATCAATTCACAAGAACATAAAATCAAATATGTACCGGCCAACATAAAATGAAACTCATGAAGAAATCAAAGAAAGTTGCTTTCATGATATAATTTTTAAATGCAAGAAATAGATGTGAAGTAGCTCACATTCCCACAAATAAAAATGACCATAATACATATACATTATATATATGTCCGATCTAGACATGGAGCTACATGCATATTTTTAGTCTGTTGAAAGCACATAGGGGATTTTTGAGTCCGTTGAAATCCTTGATTGAAATGGAATGTGGTTTTGCTTGAGTTGAAATAGCTGAGATAAAAATAACGGTGGCAATGTTGCTCTTGGGCTAAGTTAAAGAAAACAAAGGAATAAAACTTGATATGGAAACAACATTAATTTTTTTGGATGAAAAGGTTGTTTCGAGAGGTTCAAACCATATACGTGGTGATAACAGGGATTGCATGAAGGAAATGAAGAAGGTGAAGAACTGCTTTGGACCACCACTTCCCCCAAACTACCACTATTCAAAACTAAGTTGTTTGCAATGGAATATGTCATTTTGTCTCTTTGTGAGATGAATCTGCAGTGCCTTGCCCACTGTATAAGTCTCTGGATTAACTAGCAGTTGCCCCAAAGGTGAAAACAAAGCTAGAAGAAATCTAAAATATATTTTATAGGTAAGATATTATTATTTTTAAATAGTTTTTTTTCAAGTTATAAAAATATTTTAATTTATTTTTTTCTAAATGTTTACAATTGTTCTTCACTGCTTTCTAAAGGTGCAAACTCATATAATTCAATTATTAATTTCTTTGATCATCTTTGTAAAAAAAATATTTAATATTTATTTTAGTTTATATATATATATATATATATAATTTATGGAAATATTATATTGTATAATATTTATTTTAATATTATAATGATGAAATTGTTGAAACTAAAGCACGCACAACTTTACCTACTTGTTTGAAAAGGTTCAATCTCCAAAAAACTTTTCTTATTACATGATTAATTTGTAGGATTTTGTTCATGAATTTTTTTAATGTAGAAAAAATAGGCCAACCTTCCAAAGGCCATAACTTTTGATCCATAGCTCTGTTTGAGATCTTCCATGCACCAAAATGATCATCTCAAAAATTCCATTACTATCCTAGTAGTTCTACCTACCTAAGAATGTTTTTTTAATATATTTATAGGACATACGTGATCATCTGAGGGTCTAAAATTATGATTTAATTATTTTTTTTGAGATTTTTCTATTCTTAGAAATTGTATATTTTAAGGACTAAATGTTAACTTCAATTGAATTTCATCTCATAGTCTAATTATAGTATTTAGGATATTTTGAGATATTTTTAGACCTATGCATGCTTATATGTGAACTTACTATAAATTACAACTACTAAAAATAGATGTTTTTTTTAGGTTTTCATTTTTTTCAAATTTTGCATGTAAAATTTAATTTTGAGTTTAGGCTTATTTAAGTATGATTTGGGTTAGTAATTATATTATTTCATTAAATACAAATCAATTATGAGTTATTGTTTTATATTTTGGCCTTTGGTAATTTTATTGTCTTGATAGTTTTTTAGTGCATTATCTAATATCAAAGCTAGTTCAAATCTTAGAGGAAAAAGACATGACGAGAAGAAGAGGAGTTATTGTGCAAATAAAATAGAATATACAAGAGCTACAGAGGCAAGTTAAATAATTAATTGAGGTTATCACCAATCAATAGAGAAGACAAGGTGGTGATAAAGAAGACACAGATCATGATGAAAAAGTTTGGCAAGATGAAAAAAGTAAGAGTACCCACAATTAATGGAAGAGATGATGGTTTAGGATTTAGAAGGAAGAAATGAAAGAATCAAAGTTGATGTTATAGATTATAGAGGTAGTTTAAAACCAAAGGAGTTGATAGATTAGATGAATAGTATGGAGAAATTCTTCAAGTAGAAGACCATGAGAGAAGACAAGAAGGTAAAATTTGCATGCATGAAATTGAAAGCTCATGCAATGATTTGGTGGGATCACCTATAGAAAGAGAGATAGATAAAAGGTAAAGAGAATATTAATTCACGGAAATATATGGAGAAGAAGATAAGGGAGAAATATTTTCCTATAGATTATACACAAACCCTATATAGAATATTCCAAAATTTGAGGCAGATGGATCACAATATACAAGAATATATAGATTAATTTCATAACATTTTTATACGAGTGGAGCATGATGAAATAGAAGAGAAGATGGTTGGAAGGTATGCAAATGGTTTGAAAATTTTTATTCAAGATGAATTAAGCATGCATAAAATATTTTACATGTTGGAGGCTTACCAATTGGCTTTGAAGGTAGAAGAAAAAAAATAGATAAAATTTTAGAATAACATCTTTGGTCAAAGAAGAGGTAGATCCCCTATAAATAAGAGACAATGTGGGTTTAATACTACCATAGGTGGGTCTATTACTAATAGAGGTCAATCATCATGTGGTGCAGAAAAATAAGATGATAATAGGCAAGGGTTTCAATACCAACAAAGAAAAATATTCTAGAGAGGATAAGGTTATGGTGGTGCTAGAGGATGGTTTCTGAATCAATGTAGATCTAATTATTTTTATAGATGTGGAGAAGAAGGGAATAGATCATTTAAGTGTCCACACTATTAAGATCAAGAAAGGAGGTAAGAAGATCACCCAAGAGTAAATCTAGTTGAGGTTGAAATAGAAGAGCAAAATACTGAAGTTACACCAACAGATGTTAGAGAGAATCTCATGATGAGAAGAACAATGAATGCTCCAAGGAAGGAAAAAGTGAAGAATAAAGAAGGTGGTGATGCATGGCTACAATCAAATATTTTTTGAACAAGATGTAATTCGAAAGGAAAGGTTTGCAAAGTAATTATAGATGGTGGTAGTTGTGAAAATATGGTTTCTAAAGAAATGATAGAGAAATTAAATTTGCAATGTGAAAAGCATCCCAATACTTATTGTATTTAATGGTTTAAGCAAGGGAATTAAGTTACAGTAGATAAAAGGTGCTTAATCAACTTTTTTATAGGAAAAAAGTGTAATGATGAAATATGGTGTGATGTTATTTCGATGGATGCATGCCATGCGTTATTGGGGAGACCATGGCAATTTGACATGAAAGTAATTCATGATGGAGCAAAGAACACATACACTTTTTGGAAAGGTGGTACAAAGGTAATTTTGTTACCTCTTAAAGAGGAAGAGAAGATATAAATTATGCTCTCTACTAAATAATTTATCCAAGATATGAAGGTGGTAGGTTTTTTTTATATATTAGTAGCAAATAATGAAGAAACATAAATGGTGTTATTAATAATAGAAGTCAAAAAGAGTGTTGAAAGAATATGTATATGTTATGGCTAGTGAGTTACTAAATGCTTTACCATCGAAGAGAGATATTCATCATCACATTGATTTGATTCTAGGATCATCTTTACCCAATCAAGATACTTATAGGATGAGTCCAACAAAACATGCAAAATTAAATAAATAGGTTACTAAAATACTAAAAAAGAATGTGATAAGGGAGAGTTTAAGTTTATGTAAAATAATAGCATCGATAACTCCAAACAAAGATAGGGGATGGAGAATGTGTGTAGATAATAGAGTAATTAACAAAATTATCATAAAGCATAGGTTTCCTGTACCTCGTTTAGATGATATGATGGATGTGATTGCAGGAGCAAAATATTTTACCAAGATTGATCAGAGTGAAATTATCAGATTCAAATTCATAAAGGAGATGAGTGGAAAACTACATTCAAGACTATGGATGGCTTATATGAGTGGATGGTGATGATATTTGAATTATCTAATGTACCTAACATATTTATGAGGGTGATGAATACAGTGCTACAAGAATATATTTGTAAGTTTGTGTTTTTTTTATTTTGATATTCAATAATACTAAAGAAGAACACTTACAACATTTCAGAATGGTAATGGATTTGTTATGAAAGGAGAAGTTGTATGCAAATTTGAAGAAGTGCAAGTGTAATGAAACTAGTTTGGTATTTTTGGGATTTGTAGTTTCAATGGATGGTGTACAAATGGATGAAAAAAAGATAAAAGCAATTGTTGAGTGGCCTCTTCCAAGAAGCATTACAAAGATAAGAAATTTCCATGGTTTAGCAACTTTTTATAGAAAATTTATTAAAAATTTTAGTAGTATTGTGGCAACAATAATATATTGCATGAGAGGGAAGGAATTTGTATGGACTAGAGCAACCATAGAAATTTTTGAAATTTTGAAGAAGAAGATTACATAAAGACTAATTTTAGCATTATCACAATTTAACAAAGTGTTTGAGTTTGATTGTGATGCTTCATTTATGGGAATTTATGTTGTGTTGAGTCAAAAAGGAAAGTCAATAGCATATTTTAGTGAGAAACTGAATGAGGTAAAGACAAAGTATTCTACTTACAATGTTGAAATTTATGCAATTGTGCAAGCATTAAGACATTGGAGGCATTATCTGGTGCCTAACGATTTTATACTATTTACAGATCATGAGCTTTGAAGTATGTGAATACACAAAAGGAGAAGTTGACTAGTAGGCATGCACAGTGGGTTTCTTTCTTACAGAGGTATAATTTTGTGTTGAAGCATAAATTAGGAAAACAAAATCAAGTCGTTGATGAATTGAGCAAGAGAGTAGCATTATTAACTAATATGAGGAGTGAAGTAGTTGGATTTAAAGTTATCAAAAAATTATATGATATTGATCCATATTTTGGAAAGATAGTTAAACAGTGCAATAATCCATTAATAGGTGGGACATATATTATTCATGATGAGTATCTTATATAGGAAGGTTATCTCTTCAAAGGAAATCAATTATGCATTCCAGTTGGGTCTATATGAGATAATCTAATAAGAGAGTTACATAGTGGAGGATTGGATGGTAATTTTGGTAAGACAAAGACAATAGATTTGGTGGAGGAAAATTATTTTTGGCAAAAGATGAAGAGATATGTGAAAAATTATGTTTCAAGGTATAGAATATGTCAGGTGGATAAATGACATGCATAAAATATTGGACTATACAAGCTATTATTGGTTCCAAGAGGACCATGAACAAATTTGAGTATGGATTTTGTGTTAGGATTACCAAACACATAAAGAGGTAATGATTCAATTATTGTTGTTGTACATAGATTTTCTAAAATGTTTAATTTCATTGCATGTAATAAAACTAATGATGCCACTAGAGTTGCAGAATTATTTTTTAAGGATATTGTGAGATTGCATGGTGTTCCAAAAACTATTACTTCAGATAGGGACACGAAATTTTTAAGTCATTTTTAGAGGACTTTGTGGAAGTAGATGGGTACTAAGATACAATTTATTAGTGCATATCACACATAAATAGATGGATAGATAGAAGTTATGAATAGGAGATCAGGAAATTTGTTGAGATGCATAGTGGGAGAGAATCCCAAGCAATGGGACTTAGATTTACCATGAACTGAGTTTGCATATAACAGTTTAGTGAATAGATCAATAAAATAATCACCATTTTAGATTTTTTATGGGAAAAATCCTATGGGTATTTTAGATTTGGTATAATTATTGGTTGCAAATAAAAGTAGTGATGATGCAGAAGTATTTGCAGAGCATATGTAGCAGTTGCAAGGAGTAAAAAGAAAATTGTAAAAAAGTTATGAGAAATAAAAGAAACAATAGATGTCAGAAGAAGATCCAAGGTATTTGAAGAATGAGAATTGGTAATGGTTTACTTGAGGAACTAAATATTTCCAAAAGACACGTATAAGTTGAAGTACAAGAAAATTAGACCATGCAAAATTGTGAAGAAAATCAATGACAATGCTTATGAGGTGAGTTTACCACAAAATTTTTATATATCTCCAATATTTAATGTTTCAAACTTATATAAATTCCATGGAGAATATGATGAAGGTGATGAAGATGATGAAGTGAATTGAGATCAACATGTTCCAAAGAAGAAGAAGGAAAAGATAGTGCATGTTTTGGATATGAAGACTGTGAGCACAAGGCAAGGGAATTATAATAGGTATTTGGTGTAGTGGGAAGGATTGTAACAAGAAGACAACACTTGGATTATAGAATGGGTGCTGAAGAATATTGACAAAGAAAAATGGTAGCAGTATAATCAGGACAACTCACAGGAGCTAAGTTGTTTTCAACCAGAGGAGAATGATGTAAAAAAATAGGCCAACCTTTTATAGGCCATAACTTCTGACTCATAGCTCCATTTGAGCTCTTCCATACATCAAAATGATCATCAAAAAATTCTTCTTGTTGTTCTGGGTAGTTCTATTTACCTAGGAATATTTTCTATATTTTTTAGAGGCCATACATGATCATTTTAGGGTCTAAAATTGAAATTTAATTATTTTTTTAGGATTTTTCTATTTTTAGAAATTATATATTTTAAGGACTAGAAAATAAATTCAATTGAATTTTGTCCCATAGTCTAATTATAGTTTCTAGAATATTTTAGGATATTTTTAGAGATCCCCATGCTTTCATGTGAACTTATTATAAATAATAGCTCCTAGAAATAAACTTTTTTTAGGTTTTAGTTTTTTTTTAAATTTTACATGTAAAATCTAATTTGGAGTTTAAGATTATTTAAGCATGGTTTGGGTTTGTAATTATTTCAAATCATTCAATATGAATCAATTTTGAGTTATTGTTTCATATCTTGGTCTATTGGTAATTTTATTGTCTTGATAATTTTTGGGTTCATTAATTTCTAACCATAAAACACTCATCTTTACCAAAGATCATGCCACACTTAAAAGTTCTTAAAAAAATATAACAATGGTAAGTTGAGCTCAATAGGCAACGTTGGGGCCATTGGTGTGCATGTAATTTTCCACCCATGACAATATGAACTCGATTCTACAAAAAAATCATCAAAAAATAAAATAAAATAAAGATAGTAGCCAACAATTTAAAAATTCAAATACATAATCCTAATAGACAATTTGATATGAAAACATTTTCCATTACAATAGAAAAGCCCCAACCATATGAGATGTAACAATAAATTCTAAACATTCATGATTTGTCTGCAAGTTAAATCAAATAAATTTAAATTGAAAAAGAAAGGACAAAACAAACTACTTGGAAACCCTAAAAAAGCTACGAGGGGCCTTTTGTAAAGCTTTTATGATTTCTGAGTATAAAATTAGACCAAAACAATGTTAAATGAAGCTCGATATGTATATTATAGCAAAAATTATGTATGTAATCTAGTGATGTTTATCCTACACCTAAATAAACCCCTTTCCTTCACATTTCATGAAATGGATATAATTATTAATATCAACTAAATTCACAAAAATAAAATGCATGAAATTAACAATTCGAATATAAAATTAACAATACCCATCAATTTAAAAGTTTGAATACAACATTTGAAGACAA
>JARHVA010010037.1:165000-225000 GCA_037957365.1 Torreya grandis
CTCACACTTTCACATATTTCTATTGGACTTATTTAATGCATAAACATGGAGAAAAAAATCACAACACAGTCCAGCATCAACTGGGTCACCTACAAATTCTTTTGTCTAACAATAACATCTCACTCAATCACCCAAAAAGAACCCTTTGTACAAATGTCATTTTCTTATTTAAAGAGATAGGTGGGAATGCATTGAATTTTCATATTTTAACTTTTTGTATTTTATTGTGACCTTTTATCTTCTATTTCTTGTATAGCATTAGTGCTTTAAGCCATGTTGGGAATTGATGATGTGATAAGAACAAGTATGTCGACAAAGTCGTTAATTAGGATCATGTCAGGAATTGTAAGTGTTGCGAAAATAGGTTTGTTAATGGTATCCACATTTTCAAACTTATTTGAAACTGAAGTGGTTCTAGAAATATGTTGATAGATCGATTTGGTCCTATTAGGATCATTGAAATTTTCCATGTTTCATTGAATAGGTCAATATGTCAGTTTGGTTCCACGAGGAATGTCAGAATCTAACATGGTTTTCAGAATTTAAATTTTGAGACTCGAGATGAACTTATTTGGCTAAGTGTTAAATATGAAAATTCATCTCATTGACTAGGTTTACCCAACAACTTCTCCATGATCCATTACTCAACAACTTCTCCATGATGAAACAAAAACCAAGCAAAACCAAAAAAGACACCAACATACCATTATATTTTTTGTTGATGCAAGATTGCCCGAACCCTTAGATAATCCTACATCAAACACCTAAGTTAGACACCAACATTCCACTATATTTTTTGTTGATGCAAGATTACCCGAACCCTTGGATAATCCTATATCAGACACCTGAGGTTTTTAAAATGTTAGCTCTTGCTCACATAGATGGAATAAGTGGTAGAACCATTATTTTGACCACAACACATAATGGCGATGGCGTTTACTTCCAACATACCAAGTACTTTAGTTTCTTGTCATTCTTTTTCTCTAAGTTTTAGTTTTCTCTTGTTAACCTCCAATCTATGTTCTTCTTTTCTATTTATTTTTACCTTTGTAGGATTAGACCTACCATTTTCCATCTTCTTCCACCAAAGTCTTATCCTCTTTTCTCTCCATACTCTAGTGGGATGAAAACTACCTTTATCCAACCACTTCCACCAATATTTTTTTCTTGCATCTTACTTTTTCTTATGGGATTAAACCCACCGTTGACTGATAACCTCTTCCTAAAGCCTTCTTGTCCTTTCTAAATAATTATCTAGTATGTTGTAGGATCCAACCTTCTATCACCCTTTTCCATTTACAACTCAATCTCTCTCATGGGTTCCATCTTCTTCTCCACTTTTCTCCTTGCCACTAACACCTCACTCATGGATTTTTCATTCATAAGAGTATTAAAATACCTTTCTTATTTATTCAATTATGTACATACTCTTACTGATGTAAAAATAAGCTTTTCTTCTTCAACAACTTTACAAATAATCCAAATCACTCATTTTCCCTCTCTCTCATCACATATAGGGTCTCCAAGGACCTCCATCAGTTGATGTTCCTCCTACACTCATGTGGGTTGTTTACACTTATTCTAAATCTTAGGTAACCCCAAATAAATTGATGCATTATTTTTTTATTATTTGTCATGTCTCAGCTTCTCTTTGCATTAGATCCTTCAATTCAACCTTCTTTTCATCTCAAATTCTGTTATCTTGATTTTATTCAAGAATGGGCTTATGAAAGCCTCTATCAATCTTCCTACTCCTCAATATAATTCTTAAGTTATTCTTGTGATAATTCTTCCTCCTCTTCCTTACTCATATTCTTTTATTAGCTCTAGGATGATTGCATTCTCCTTATTTCTCTACTTTCATGTCATATTGCAAAGGACCTTGCACTCTCCTTGTGTATATTATCAAAATGCTTACCTTAAATCATAGGAGTCTTTTCTCCAAAACCTATGTGGGTTATTTTTGCATATGAAAAAACTCGTTCATCCTTCATTCCTTTGGGTAGTAATATGTTCACCATATCTATCTCCTTCTTTGTTAGACCTAGACATTGAACAAACACATTAATGGAATCAATAATTCCCACAAATGCTTTTTATATATCTTTATCATGCCTTATAAACATGTTTTCCAACTCTTGTTTGTTGCTCACATTCTCCTCATAGCTTCCTCTTTCAATATGTACTCCCAAAGGCTGATTAATTTTATTAGAGCTACACGAGTTCAATCTAGAATAATATTCTTCACTTAGTCACTAATATTTTTAGTAGAATAAAATACATACATACATAGTTGACCCAACTCCTATATCTAATAAGTTCATCTTATTAGACAATTCCTAATATCTCTCCATAAATTTCTCACAATTCTATTCTAATTTATTTGTTATGATAAGTCAACTTATATATTCTAGCATTAATCATATTAACTCAATTATGTGAGCATTAACGTGTGATTTATCTAAAAATACTCCCCTTAATGCAAACATGAGGAAAAACACCATATTCAATAATTATAGCATGATGCAACAGAGCTTGTTCATGAACATGATTTACTCATGCTAAATTAGACTACATTTGGCTTTTAATGATGGACACATCAACCACCAATGTATGAACAGGTATCCACATATTTGTTCATCCTCCACATCTGGCATAAATAGATTTCATGGATTGACTCACCACTTATCATGGTATGAACACACTATTGTTCATTCTCTACACATATGTAACTAACATACTGATGGTTTTGGATAACTAAACCTATTCAAGTATCATGATTGCTATTGTATTATGATTTAGATTTTCACTAATTTTTTACATGATGGGATGAATTGAGTTATTTTTTCACACTGGATAAAATAAAATTTAAAAGCAGGACAAATTCCTCCTTGTCTTTGTTTGTAGCCTCTGTCAATGATTATTGTCATTCAATCATGAATTAGGAAACTATCACTATTATTGGGAGATGCCTTCAGTGTTAGACAATTTCGTACATAAATAAATTATGTCAATATAACAATGTGCATCCCCATTGCTAGTGACTGATGAGAGGATATTGAATGTCCTCCAACCTCATTTGTGTATAATCAGTTGTTAGATGTTATTCACTCAACAAGTTTGGCTTTGAAGTTAAGTTTAATGAGGGGAAATCCCCTCGACAAGTTTGACACACTCATTGCACATTGGGTTCCATAAAAAATGTGTCCATGACGAGAATTTTATCTATAGGTATATTTTACATAGATTTATCTAAGATATGTATGCTAGTTATATTTTATTGTATCATTTTTAATGTCAAATATTTGCTATCTTAAAATTTAAGTTACTATAATTTTAATTATGCTAGTTATATTCTATTGTATCATTTTTAATGTCAAATATTTGTGATCTTAAAATTTAAATGTCTACTTTACATGATTTAAATAATTAAAAACTTAATAAATATATATTTTTTAATTTTAAAGTAAATAAAATTACCACAATAACAAATATAAAATAAATAAATAAATAAATAAATTTATTTATTTATTTTAAAATAAATAAAATTATCACAATAACAAATATAATTCACTTTATCATATATTGTGGTAAACAAATAAATAAATTCTTTTATTTTAAAGTAAATAAAATTACAACAATAACAAATATAATTCAATTTATCATATGTTGTGGTAAATAAATAAATAATTTTTTCCTTTAAAGTTAAAAAAATGATCACAACAACAAATATAAAATAAATAACTATAAATAAAATTACCACACATACAAATATAATTCACATATAATATATTTCAATAAATAAACAAATAAATTCTATCTATTATATATTATATATTTCACTATGGTAAATTATAATTAAAATTCCTCAAAAAATCAGCTTCTAATTAATCATTAATTACAATCTTCTACATTTCTTTATGTTAAATAGTTTTTTTTTTGTTTTTGTTTAAACTAAGTCGACTTCCAATTAATTAATTATCAACTCACTCACTCTATTACATCCTTTCACCCCCACCCAATACCATTATAAGGAAAACTTATCGTAATTAATAGAATATTATTAATAAACACCTAATAAAGTTAAAATAAACACTTAAGACTTTTTACAACTACTAACAAAAGGCCAAACTAATTAGAATAATGACTTATATACCAACAAACCACTACTTAAAAACTTAGCATAAAATAAAAGACTGTTAAAACTCAACTTAAATCTAAAAGCTAATATTAAGTTATAAGAAAAAAATTAAGGATAAACGAGACTTTTAAATTAAACCTAAATTATGACCAGAGACGAGTTCGACTGGCAGAATGGAGCAGAGGAGTGGATGAGAAACAAGTTGATATTCAACACGGCAAGCCGTGCTTAAGACGATATGGATCTGATCTGAGTTCAAACGATGCCGACTGAACTCGAAGCTGAGTCAAGACTGATAAATAAGCAAAACAGAGTATCAATGCAAACTTCGTTCAATGAAATGGTCATGCAAAAAAAACTAGGGCGACGACAAATAAGCAAAGCAGAGTAAATGATGATAACCATGCTGAGTAATAATGCTACAATAACTGATTTATTAGCTCCTTATCGGAACTTTGAATGAAATATTAGATCTTGTTTCTACCCAAAAAAAAAAAAAGCAACCAACCTACTATGCTACCAACAAATAAAATAAATTTGTCTTAAGAAAACAAATTTCCTAACTCGGACAACTAGACCAGTATTGAAGTTGCCCTCCTATCACTTATGAATAACGCCTAGCTGATTTCGGTAGAGCTTCACAAATTCAATCCACAATAATATTCTTCACTTATTCATTAATCTATTTATCAAATTATATATATATATATATATATATATATATATATATATATATATATATATATAATTTGATAAATAGATTAATGAATAAGTGAAGAATATTATTGTGGATTGAAGTGTTCATTTTATCAAACAATTCCACAAATGTCTCACAACTCTAATATCCTCGAGTTGTTAAAGATAACTTAATTTACACACAATAATGTATTATTAATTTTCACATAAATATACACTAAAAAAATATAACAGCTCAATCATGTGAACACTAAGACATGATTTATCTAACAAGGCCCATTCTTAAAAACCAACATGGTTGTTATTTCCTCATCCTTCTTTTTGTTTTCTTCACCCTGATATGGTTGCGTCTAAGCCATACTCTCTTTGTGTACATTAACTTGCACATCAACCACCTTTATTGTTTTCTTTGTAGAAAATTGTAACTCCTTATGGTTTCCTTCTTCATTCACTTATGTTGTTTCTATAGACACTATTTTTGAATGATTTTATTTATGAAGAACTTATAAATTCTTGGTCACAATAGAGTTTTGGGTTCACAACTTACACTTGAGCTCAGAATTCACAATACTTTTGATGGTAGGAGGCAATGTAATTAGATTTGAAATGACAATTAGAAATATATTGCTTTAGTTGCATTGGCTTTGAGAATTCAATGCATTAATTCTTAGATTTGTGTGAATTAAATGTAGCAACAATATTTACTCTTTTTGCTATTTATTCTTTGTATTTAAATATCATAAAACTAATTTTTGTGGCTTTTACTACCATGTGGCCTCTTCTACACTATTTTGGATGATTTGTCATCTTAGTATATGAAAGATGTATCTTTCCCACTCTCTTGGTCTTGGTTTTGATGTCTCCATTGTTTGCTTACATGGATTCATAGGACACATGTTTGTGTGTCACTATTCCACTTCTAGTTAAGTTGTAACTTGTTGTGCTTTGTCTCTTTGGTATCAAGATAGTAGGATGACAATATGTGGATGGATCTCACTGCTCTATTTGCTCACGACTTTTCGTATAAAGGTCCATGCTAATGTCACCTCCAGGCTACTAGGATAATAACATGTAGATGGTTTTCACTACTCTGCCTGCTTGGGACTTCCTTACAAAGATTCATGTTGACATTACCTATATGATATTGAGATGATGACATATGAACAACTATTGATGCTCTGCTTACCTATGAATTTGCATACAAAGTTTAATGCTAATATCGCCTCCAAGATACTAGAATGATGACATATGGATGGCTCTAGCTACTCTTCTTGCCTAGGAATTTATGTACAAAGGTCCATGATGACTCACCTTTGGGATATGATTATGATTACATGTGGAGAGATTTCATTGATTTGCTTGCTTGAGATTTTTAGTACAAATGTCCATGCCAACGTCACCTCTAGGCTAGTAGGTTAATGACATGTAGATGACTCTCACTACTCCACTTTGTTTGGACTTTCTATATATATGTCAATGCTAATGTCATCGATGAGAGATTTATATTCTTTACTTAGGCTCTAAGTTAGCAAATTGATGTCGTGTGGCAACAACAAATGAGCTCTAAGAGTGCTTGAGAGACACCTAAGCATGAAATAACCTACTTAAGACATAGCAAAGACAAATACCTCAAAAGAAAATCAAAACATGTCTCCCATATTAGCCTTTAGATCAAATCAAACATGTACATCAACATTGAGTTAAAGGAAATTGAAGGCAAAAATGAAACATGTACTATGCATTAAACATAGTTTCAATTTGCTTACAACTTTGAAACACTCTGCAAACATTGAAGTAAATCATGTTTATTGAATCAAGTAAACAATAGAGATCAAAAGAGGTAAATAAATTCATTTTAGTGTTAGATAAATTCTTCAAGTTTTCACTTTTGAAACTCTGTGTTATAGAATTCTAGTTCAAAAAATCCTGAATAATAATATCCAATTAATAATGGGTCTTTATTTAATTTTTTTTAAAATAAAATGTATGTGGTAAGGCACAACAACTAAATTAAGCTAAATTTTAATTAAAATATTGAATCCATTATCAATGTGGGTTAATGTGCTTCATATTATGATAATAAATTGGTATTAAACTCAGGGGAATCATTTTACATGACTAGGGATAGATCATTATTCATTTATTTTTATGAGGGAAAGAATTCAAATCAATAAAATAATATTGGAAACAAAATGAAACTTCCTTTTTTAAAATCTAGTACAACTAAAGTGAGAAATGTAACTTTTTTTTTTTAATTGATTGAAGGATTAGGAGTAAATCTCATTTTAATGTAAAACATTATCAAATCCAGTTATGATTTTGTTGTTTCTTTTAATTATGTTGTTGTTAGAGATAGAAGAGAGCCAGGGAATATAATTTCTATTGGTATTATTGATCGGAGAGAGATAGAATCTTAATTATATATATATATATATATATATATATATATATATATATATATATATATTTTTCTTTTAATTTATAATTATTAATGATAAGATATTTGTTTCTCACGTTTTTATTGATCCAACTTATTATATGTAAAAATTTGGCATGCTGTACTTGGACATATAAACTATAAAAAACACAAGAGAATTAGAATGAATATGTTTATAGGATTTCTGCTTTTAAAGGTGTGTGTAAAGGATGTGTTCTAGGTAAACACCGTCAAGATCCTTTTGATTAAACCAAATCATGGAAATCCAATCATTCACTTCAATTGATTCATAATGATTTAGGTTAACCAAGGTTTTTTTCACATTCTGGGGCTAGGTGGATTTATTTTTTAAAAACAAAAAAAATCAAAACTTTTCACGAGTTTAAAACAATGGTTGAAAACCAAAGTGGCAGAAAAATTAAATGCGTAAGGTGGAAAAATGGGGGAGAATATTGTAATCATTCATTAGAGTATTTTTGTGAAAGACATTGTATTAAGGTTCAAAGAACAGTTCCATGTACCACTCAACAAAATGGAGTGGGTGAGCGAATGAATGGAACTCTTGTAGAAATGGTTGTTGTATTTTGCATTTTAATATTTTGTGTAACTAGTTTTTGGTTTTAGTTGTGTTGCATATATTGTGAATATGATACCCACTGAATCTCTTACAACTGCTACTCTTGAAGAAGTTTCGAGCGTAAGAAAACCTGATATTGGGTATTTGAAAGTATTTTGAATGCATTGCTTGGACACACATACCCGATGAAAAGATAAAAAATTGGAAACTAAGCGCCATAAATGTTAATTTCTAGGATATATCGAAGAATCAAAGGCTTATATGCTATATGATTTGAGAACTCCTCTAATATCTTTGTCATTAGATATGTCAAATTGGGTGGACATTCAAAGATTTCACCCTTTCGATTTTACTTGTGAAGATATTATCTTCATTTTCGAATGTTCGTGGAAATTTAAAAATGAAGATAGTAATGTTGAAAATGAAGCATCTAACGCTTTTGATCGAGCTTATTTTGCATGAAGTCATGAAGAAAAAGTTTCTTTAGTTGAATAGAAAAAATGGAGGGTTAGATAATTCTGAGCGTGGAACCAAAGAAAATAATGGACGTGCACTCATGGATAAAGTGTTGCAAATAAATGATTTAGTTTCATATCAGGAAGTTAGAGGGAAGAAAGAATGAGAGCAAACCACGAAGGAAGATTATGATGCATTGATGGAAAAAAAAAACTTGGGAATGGGATATATATATGTCATAATTTGTATTTATATATATGATGTAATGATGATCGATGGTTTAAAATATTAATTTAAGGTGATGTTCAATATGAGTGATTTGGGTGAAGTAAATTACTTTCTAGGTTTGCAAGTTTTTAGACTACAAGATGGCCGATTATTCATCTCACAATCAAAAACTGCCCTAAATATTTTAGAAAAGTTTAGAATCCCTAATTCCAACCTTGCTTCTACACCTTTTCTATTTGGAATCAATGTTACAAATAATTTTTCTACAATAAAGGTGGACGTTACATTATATAGGCAACTTGTTGGTAGCTTACTATATATGATATACAATAGATTAGATATTTGTATTGTATTCAATTTAGTGTCTAAATTCATGAAAGAACCAAGAGAAAGGTATTGGCGGGTTGCAAAACTAATTTTGTGGTATATTTATTGTAAAATTCACTTTGGCATATTTTGTGGAGTTAATTCTCAAATTTATTTAAAATGTTATATAGATTTAGATTGGGGTGGGGATACAAATGAAATGAAATCGACTAGTGGATATGTTCTTTTTAATCTTAGATTAGGTCTTGTCACATGAAGCCGTAAAAAGCAAACAACTATATCTATATCTTCATGCGAAGCTGAATATAGAGAAACAAAAGAAATAGGAAAAGAAGAAGTTTGTGTTTGAAATATTTTACTTGAACCTGGTCTTGAACAATGTTCGACTACTACTATATTTTGTGGCATTCATTGCTATATATTAGTTGCGAGTAATCCATTTTTCTATTCTTAAACAAAGCATATAGAGATTGACATTCATTACATTCAAGATCTTGTCAAAGTTAAACTTCTCGATCAAAATTTTTATCCAAGTGAAAAAGAAGTAGTTGTATATTTACTAAGAGTATGATAGAAGCCAAATTATTGAAATTACAAGGAATGCTTGGGATGATGAAGATGGACATTAAGTGGGGACAAATACATGTCATCTCCATTATTTTCTTGTAAATTCCCTCTATTCAATGTTCAGAGGGGATAATAGTAAAATTAATATTATATAGATATTTATGAAAACAAAAAAACAAAAAAAAAACTTATAAATAATAAAGACACCATGCACCAACTCCCTACAACTTTATAATAGAACTAAATTTATTTCATTGAAAAATTGTACATGATAAGTGGAGATTACTTTCTTAAAAGACAATCTTTCAATTTTAAAAATATGAAAAAAAAATAAAAATAAAAATAAAATAAAATAAAATAAAATAAAATAAATCTAGACATAATGTTTGTATCCTTTAGATATAAGAATTTGATTAAAAAGAAAAAAGAAAAAAAAAAACAATATTGAATCTTTAAACATTATACTCAATATTTATTGAAAATATCCAAAATTCTATTAAATACAAATTTATTTGTAATAAAAAAGCCTCTTATTTTTGTCCTATGGTTTAAAAGTAAGATATTATTTGAACTTAGGCACAACACCTACTACAAAATCAACGGTTTACTCATTGTAACAAATATAACTGAAAAAACTGAACAAAACAACCAACATTGATGAAGCAAATCGGATATATAGAAGTATAGTGCCTAAGAGAACATTTCCTTAATCAGGATGGTTGTTTCTTGTATTTTCAAGTCGGATTCTAGTTAAAATTCTATCCATTTGAACATTTTTATAGGTATGTTATCTCGTAATTGTCCCTTTGATCTACAACTAATTTTGTGGATATATATAGTTAGTTTTCATTATTGATAATTTTATAATCACAAGTTCAACATAAAAAAACTATTCCATTTTTATTAACACTGCACTACAATATTATTACATTCTAACATGTTTGAAACTTTACTCCAGTAGAGCACTCGCTAGCGGGTTGTGTTGTATTGCTATGGCTCTATGTGTTCCTTTATGCACTGGAAACATTCAAATCAAACCTTACAAAGCAAGAAAATATGCAAGATTTTTAATACACATAACACATAGGTGAAGTGGGGAATAGAGTGCACGAACAAAGTACACAAGCAAGAAAAGAATAGAAAATTAAATATATACAAATTTAGCATTGACATTCATATAGTAAATTAAAGATAGTTTATATAATTTAAGCAATAATTTAATAATTGCAAAAAAATGCTTCACTTATAAATTAATGATAAATTAAAAACCCATCCAATAAATGTTCCATATAAAATCAAATCCAACTACTGATTATATATATTTATAATTTATTTAAAAACTATTTGTAATGAATCTGACACAACAACATTGATAATTAGAGATTTATAATGCAGCAGTTAGTTACCTAAAGGGAAAACTTGACCATCACAGAGACTAGGTTAAAAGGTGGAGATTTTGGCAATCTGATGTTTATAATGACTTAGATGCCCCAATTTAAATAAAAAACATTTGAGACTACATGTCTTGGAGAATCAACTATCGACGTATTGCATTTAACAGTTTCATTTACTGGTCGATATCTAATTTCCTTTAACAAACTGGTCATCTATTAGGGACTGATCTTAAGCAGATCCCCGTGGATGTCTTATGAAAATAATATAGCACAATCCAGATTTTAAAGAAAATATTTGTGAGTTAGCATGCGCTCTATCTGGCCTCCGATTTCTGCATTGAAAACTAGTACAACTTCCAAAATATTTTTTAGGAGTTAAAACTCAACATAGCGTATTTCAAATAGTTGACCATAATACATACGCATGCCACCTAAATTTGGGGCAAGATGGTAAACCATAGTTACATGAGTATGAATTACCACATTCTATGCACACCCATTACCGTACAGAATATGATGTGTATGATACAAACACACTTTATACACCATGAATCATCACAACCTTTTGATACATGCAAAAGTATTGAGGTTATCCAATGGATTCAAACCTGCCACCGATCACTAGGACTAAGAGCAGATCGGAGGGTCAAGGATAAAGAGCAGATCGGTATTTAACAAACATAACCATAGATTCATATCAAACAGGATAATACTCTAATTTATCAATATAGGAAAAACAAAATTTATAAAACTATATAGTGTACATAGAATTTTCATATATAATCCTATGAAAATCATTATCCTTATTAAAATAATCAAATCAATAAGAAACTACCTCTGGGTGAAATGGTAAAAGCATCACAATATATATTGCCATTGACCACAAATAAATAATACCAAGAATTTGATTGATATTCTGCATATTTTCAATGAACCATTTATAGCCATGGTCTGTGGACTTGATTCTAACTCTCTTAGAAAGAACATTAAACCTCCAACTAGCTATGAATTCCTATTCATTTGATGGAGTTTGTAAACATGCAAAATAAATTAAAATTGAAACTGAATCTACAATATTCTCACATCATGTCAAATGATATAAATCACAAAAACTGAAGAGCAGATTTTTGTGCAATGCAATCGACGATCTAGTCCACATAAATAATTTATGCTTAAGTACCCACTAATGAATTGCCTATTTAAAGCATGGAATTTTTCATTTGCAACAATGAATAATCCTACTTATGCAGACTAACCTTGTTTCAACATTAAGGACTATAGTTCTATATATAGTCATAGGAGTTTTGTATTGAACATACTTTGCATTTGAATTCGCTACCCGCTTTCTTATTATAATCTTCTTCTGTGTAAAGTTACAAAATTTTAGAGTTTAAGATCGATTGAATGGATTGCGATGAATCAAATAGTTGGTGGAACATATTAAAATAATATATTATTATCTACCTGCCTACCTACCTACCCAACACCGCACTCAATAGTTACATCCACCAAACAATTTTAATGCAGTAGTTTAAAATTTGAATCTTTTACAAACTATTTCATATTTGCGGGAAAATCCGTGGTAGGTAGGTGAGTAGCCAGTAGAGACATAAAGGAAAGAAGACAAACATAATAGATATTAGCATAGTAGCAGCAAAAGGTAGAAGTGGCAGAAAATAGAGCAGTAGCCAGTAGTTTTTGATGTAGCAACAACATCAATTAGAGAGAAGTAGCTTGAAAAAAAGTTGTAGCAACAATAAGTGGGAATATAGTGCATCAATAGACTACAAAAAAATAGAGAAGAAGATAAAAGATAGAATACAGATAAGGATCAAAGTAGGCAGAGCAAGAGGAATGTTTGCCGATAGCAATCAAAGGAGAACAATCAAAAAATATTAGTTTGTAAGAGTCATTTTGTAACAGATGTATCTGTGTAAGTATAGAGATTTAAATCAGTTTGTAATAGAGTTTTAGAGGTAGATTAATACATGCAGTTTGTGTGGTTTTATGCTGGTACTCTACCTCCATTGTTTATCAATTTAGTATGTATTTTAGTGTACCTACAACACTATTATGATTAGTTATGGACTATCTCTAAAGTTTAAATTCTTGATTTATTTTGTGTTATTGGTTTCTACCCACCTAATCTTGCACATTATTTAATTTTTTGCCAATAACTTATATCAAAGCCCTTAGGTTGTAAGCTCATTTAGACATAAAAAAACACAGTTCTGATTCATGGCAACAAGACCTATATTTGATGGAAAGAACTATGATGTGTGGATCATCAAAATAAAGACTATATTCAACTCTCAAGAGCTATGAGAGTTGATTGAAGGTGGATATAATGAGGTTGCAGACCTAGCAACCTTCAATACATTAACCTAATCACAAAAGAATGCATTGAAAGAGAATAAGATAAAAGATGCCAAGGCACTCAGTTACATATAAATGGCACAAGTTGATTCAATCTTTCTTAGGATAGCAGCAACTATCTATTCTAAAAAAGTATGAGACATTTTGTGAAATGCTTATCAAGAGAGTGATAAGGTGAAGCTTGTCAAGTTACATCTCTTAAGAAGGGACTTTGAGACCCTAAAAATGATATTAAATGAGTCTATCATTGACTTTTTCACAAGGATAATGAATATTATCAACCAAATGAAGACATGTGGTGATACCTTTGAAGATCATCAGATCATAGAGAAGGTGTTGAGGAGACTTTCGATCAGATTTGACCCTATAGTGGTTGCAATTTAAGAGTCAAAGGATTTGAGATAAATGATAATGGATGAGATAATGGGTTATTTGTAAACCCAATAACAAAGGATGAATAAGTCAGCCACTTCCTCCAATGAGTAAACATTCAATACCAATGTGAATGTGAAAGGAAGGGGTAGAGGATCTAACAATGGAAGAAGAAGAAGAAGAAGAAGAAGAAGAAGAAGAAGAAGAAGAAGAAGAAGAAGAAGAAGAAAAAACAACACTTCAAGAGAAAGATCTACATAAAGGTATAATAAGTCTAGCATCCAATGCTATTATTACAAAAGTTATGAACAATATGCTAGTGAGTGTAGAAAGGAGTTATGATATGAATAGGTAGAATTCAAAATTATCCAAAACATAAGAGGTTGAACCTAATAGAAATAAGAAAAGTGAAAATTTGTTCATAACTTGATACATTGTGAAGCAAAGTGGTAAAGAGATATGGTACTTGGATAACAGTTATAGAAACCACATGAGTGGGAACAAATAAATTTTCAACCACATTAATGAGTCAATCAAATGAAAGGTAAATATGGGAAATAATGAAAATATTCCCTTCATGTGAAAATAATGCAATTTTATAAGTACCAAACAAGGTGACAAAAAGAAAATTCGAGATGTTTACTTTGTTCCCGGGTTGAAACACAACCTTAGTAGCATTGGAAAGCTTGTCAAAAATGGATACAAGGTTAGATTTGAGAATGGATAATGCATCATATTTGATAATAGTGGATGAAATAGGTAGATTGCAGTATTCAAGATGATAAACAATCGAATGTTTCCATTAAAAATGTAAAATGAGCTTGTAGTAGTGTTCAAAACTATAGTAGATGACTCTAGTCTTTGGTATCTAAGATATGGGAATTTGAGCTTTGGAGAGTTGAACCTTATTCACAAGAATCAAATTGTGAGAGGGTTGCCCCTTATATAATAACCAAATAAATTGTGTGAAGGATTCATAGTGCGAAAGAAACATAAGAGTGCATTTATTGTAGGTAAAGCATGGAGAGCCAAAGCTCCTTTAAAGCTAATCCATTTAGACTTATGTGGTCCAATGAATATCCCTTCCCTATCCAATAATGTCTACTTCCTGACATTCATAGATGATTTTAGCTGAAAGATATGGGCATATTTTTTGAAAAAAATCAAATGTATTTGAGACCTTCAAGCAATTCAAGGCAATGGTGGACAAACAAAATGGCCACTACATCAAGATTTTGAAGTTGGATAGAGGGGGAGAGTATATATATAATGATTTCATGAAAATTTTCATGGATCATGAAATTAAGAAGCACTTTATAGCCAAATATACACTACGTCGAAATGGTATGGCCAAGAGGAAGAATAAGACCATCTAAGAGATGGCAAGAAGCATGTTAATGACAAAATGGTTTACCTAATGATTTTTAGGCTGAGGCTATAGCAATAGTCATATACTTGTTGAATATTTATCCAATGAAGATAGTTAGGGACATGATCCCTCAAAAAACATGGAGTAGTAGGAAGCCAAGTGTTGAACACCTTAGTGAATTTAGTTATGTGGTATACGCTCATGTGCCAAAGAAAAGGAAATAATGGGATGACAAGGAGAGAAGTGCATATTCATTGGGTATAATGACCAATCAAAGGATTAATGGTTGTATAATCCCATCACCAAATATTTCATAATTTGTCAAGATGTTCAATTTGATGAGCATGAAGCTTGGGAGGAGAGATAAGAAGAAGAGTAAGCGCAAAGAAGGGCTAGTGGACCCTTTACTAAAATTGCAATAGCATATGGTACAACCACTCATGAACTAAGTTGGAATCCTATTTTACAAAGAGTTGATTCATCTATTGGTAGTAGTCATCAAGGGCGTCAAGGCATTATTCATGAGTAAACATCATCTTACTCCAACTCAAGCCAATGTCTTAAAAAGATAGATAACTTGCAATAAGTCTATAATAAATCAAGGTATGAAGAAAATCAAGAAGAAACAATGAATTATACTCTATTTTTATCAGTTGATACTATGTACTTTGAAGAAGTAGTCAAGGATAGAAATTGGTGTGAGGTAATAGATGGAGAAATGCAAGCATAAAGAAAAATTAGACTTGAGAGTTACTTGACCTACAAAAAGGAAAATAGGACATAGGATTCAAGTGGGTGTATAAGACAGAAACCACTCCTGAAGGCAAGATATAGAGGCATACGGTAATACTAATGGTGAAGGGATACAAATAAAGGCCCAAACGTGATTACAATGAGGCATTTGCACCCATAATAAAGCTAAAAATAGTGAGGATAATCATATCTATTATTTCTCAACACAAATGAAAGGTGCATCAAATAGATGTCAAATCAACATTCTTGAATGGAGTGCTATAAAAATAGGTTTATGTGGGACAACCACCTAGCTTTAATATTTTCCATCATGAAAGCAAGGTATATAGGCTAAAAAAGGCATTGTATGGGCTCAAGAATTCCATAAGAGAATGGTATAGTCATATATACTCTTACTTATTGAGCAATGGCTTTAACAAAAGTGATAGTGGGCCCAAACTCTACATCAAAGCAATCAAAGATGATATTTTTATTATATTTTTGTATGTGGATGATTTAATATTCAGCAAAAATGTAAATCAGTCAATAGAAGAGTTAAAAATAGTCATGAAGGAGTTTGAAATGACTAATTTAAGTTTCTTATATTACTTTCTTGGGATAGAAGTCAATCAAATAGATGAAGACATATTCATATGACAATATAAGTATACAAAAGATATTTTTGAGAGGTTTAAGATGATGGACAACAAGCCAATATCGACACCAACTGAGACAATCTTAAAGTTGTGCAAGGATGATTGCAATAACAATGCAAACCCCACACGATACAAGAGTTTAGTGGGAAGCTCAATGTATTTGAATACAACTAGGTCGAACATCATGTGTTCACTCAACCTCATATCCAAATTCATGGCAATGCCAAAGGAGACACATTGGCAAGATGATAATAGGATATTGAGTTATGCGATTGAAACAAGAGATTATGATGTTTTATATATAGTAGTAGATGAGTTTCAGCTTATGGGTTACATAGATAGTGATTGGGCTGGTATCCTTGATAATTAAAATAACACTTTCAGGTATGTATTTCATCTTGGGTTAGGAGCCATATCTTGGGCTTCAACGAAGAAACCCATAGTATGACTTTTTATGGCTAAAACAAACTATATAAAAATCATTGCAACAACATACTAAGCTATATGGTTGAGAAGGATACTTTTATATTTGCATGAAGAGTAGTAAGAAAATTTTATAGTCTATTATAACAGTATATCCTCCATAGCATTTTTAAACAACCCCATCTTTCATGGTAGAAGCAAACACATCACAATCAGGAGTTAATTCAAGATCATGTGATAGAGATTAAATTTTGTAAGTCAAATTAGCAACTAGCTTATATTTTTGAAAATTCATTGTCAAAATAAATTTTTATGAACTTATGAGGAAGGTTAGGGGTCATTAATGAAACAAAATTGGGTTTACAAGGTTTTATGTTAGCTCCAAATTCTTAAATTCAAGCTACATACTCCTACAATCCAACTCTAAAATCCTATACTCCTGCTCTGAACTCCTATGATCAATCTTCAAACTTCTACAAGCTAGATCTTAACTCCTATAGACCAACTTTGAACTCCTATAAGTTAGCTTTGAACTCCTACAAGCCATCTCTTGACTCTAATAATAGAGCTACAAACTCTAATAGAGTAGCTACATATAGACTCATATAGTCAAGCTATAGAATCCCATAGGGTAGCCATGAACACTATCAATGTAGCTATAGACTCTGTCAATCTAGCTATAAACTCCCATAGGGAAGCTAAAAACTATGCTATTCCATCTATTATTGTATAAAAATAGGTGTTTTGGTCATGGGCTTCGTCATGCACTTACCTAAATGTCCAAAATGGATTTAGGCTTGTTATAATAGGGCGCAGTCCTTGACTAATCCTATAGCACTCAAAATTTAACACTCGATTATGCTGGAATCATTTTACATAAGTTACGATCCTTATGTTCTCACCCAAAGCACAATGAAGAAGGGACCAGGGTATTTGTTGGGTTAGTTGTGTCATGGTGAAACTCTATCCTTTGAGCACTTCAGTTAAGGTAACTAAGGTTATGCATTCATGGGCACAAGCCTTTGGTATTCTTGGCTAAATGGCATTTAGGAACTTGAGGAGAAATTGGGTGTTTAGTTAAAGGACTTACTCATAGGTTTTATCTTAGGCAAAGGTATCTTCATGAGGTGTAGGGTCTCACCCATACTAAATCTTTCCCTATATTGAGCATGGGGTTCATCATTAGTTATAGGTACACCATGAATGAGTTAGGTTAGAAACTTGTAAGAGGTCAACATACATTTTATAGATTCAAGCATTCAATCCAATAAACATTTGTAAAGAGTTCTTCATTAACAAACTTCAATAACCATACATATATTAGTCAATATAAACTAAGCAAATACTCAACATGAGCTAATAAAGGCTCAAAGGCTCATAGGCAAGCTTGAGCATTAGAATGGGGAGTAATAAGAGCATCCCAAACTAACTCTAAGTCTAAATGGTGAACCTAGAGTTTGGAACCAATCTATCAAGGCTTTGCTACTTCAATTGTCTCTCTTTGCTAATTGGACTCACCTTGCTTTTATAGAGCTTCAAAACATCTTAGGATCTTGAAGAATGGAGGACCCTAATTATTGAGTTAGCATTGGAGGTACACAAACTCCCATCTCTACTACATTTCTATTTAATTATCAGTCACTATTCCTTACACCCACTTCCTAATACTGATTCATTCAAAAAAGAGTTGTTAGCCGCCTACCAGCTGGTGCCACTAGAAGACAAAACAACAATCATGATAAGTTATTGCCTCATGCCTAGATGTCTATTGTATTGGCATGGATCCTATACTTACATGAAAAAGGGACCCAACATTACCCCATAAAAGAATGCAAGTCCACCCTCAGACTAGACTTCCAACCACTTAACTACATAAACTTTGGGCATGCTTTGCTACAGTTCTACCTTGAAGTCCTTGAAGCCCTGAATTACGAGTTTGATTTCTTCATTGGCACTGTTGATATCAATAGAGGCAACCTCGAGATAGAGTATGTCAGTATTGTCCAATTATTTTCTAAAGGCCTCTAGCCTTTCCTTTGATTTTTTGACCTTGCCATCTAAGATTCCTTTTTACTCGCTTGCCTTTGTTTGAAAAGTGTGAAAGAGTTCTTCTAGGTATTTCTCCTAGGTTTTAGTTTGGTGCTCAAAGTGTTGACCTGGGCCATAATCTAAGTGTGCTTGGACCTGATAATAGGGAAGGTTTATTTCATCAATTCATCCTTCAACCCTTTCACCTTTTAGAGGTACATACCGATGATTGATGCTTGGGTGGAGAAGATGAAAAATATAACATTGACATATTTTGTGCCCTCTTAAAATTTTTCAAAGAGGTCTTCTACTTCATCTAACTTCTTGTTGAGATATTTCTTGATGACATTGTAAGGGTCTTCCTTCTCTTTTATCATTGGCTTCATTTGTAGGAACATCTGCTCTACCAACATGCACACCTTATCAACCTCTAAAAATTTATAAGTGTCAATACCATACAAAAAGGATGGCTTTACTTCTTCTACATACTCAACCAACTAATGGAGCTTGAGATTCATGGCATTCATCTTTTCCTCTACCTCTAGTGCTATGTTCTTCCATTTTATTCCATGATCATCATTAATTTTTTTCATACTGATTTAGAGGGCATACAAAGGAGGCCATTAACAGAACTTACTGAGTTCATTTCTCGGGGTTGACAATTTGATCGTTATATCCCTCCTCTAGTTTTTTTATGCTTTAGATTGCTTTCATGGGTACCTCAAAGTAAGGCTTTTCCATGTGTCAATCAAGTATAAAAGACACTTGGTGGTGCATCATCGTCATGATAGTTCTAGGGGGCATATATTCGAACATGTTAAAATCCTCATCCCAGGTGCTCCCCTTTTGCACCAGTTTGACTCAAATTCTTTTTTTTCAATGGCTAGTTCTATCTATTATTGTTCCTCTCCACCAATGCTGGTGTTTTCTTTATCACCTATTTCTTCTTCCTATTGTAGGGGTTCTTGTTCTTCAGACTTTTCCCCTTCATCCACTTCTTCCTACTCTGTACTATCACTGCCATTTTTTTTGTAGTTCTTTTTCGAACTTGTCTCCTTTGTTTATTTCTCCTTTCTGTGGCTCCTTGTCATGAACTTCCTTAGCTTCCTTCTCATCATCACTATTCTTTATTTACACTCTCCATTTTTTCCTTTAAGGTGTTAGCATCACCTTATTTATCTCCAAGCAACCCTTTAGTACTAGGGTGCACCTATTCTGCATCTTCCTCTGCTAGGCTGGTGTAGGTGCTAGGCACCTCTTCTAACAATTTTTTTTCATAGGTTCCACACTATCACAAAAATTATTCTCTTTCTCTTTTCTATCGCTTTCATCCTCAGCTTCATTCTTTTCTACTTTCCTCTTCTCAGATTATGTCTTGTACTTTTCTTCTTCTACTTTGTACTCCTCGACCTTGACTCTCTCAATTCCTTCCTTTGTCATGCCATCCTTCATCATTTCTTCTCTTTTCTTCTATATCTTTCATTCTATCCTAATATCTACATCGCTGAGGTGAAACTTCCTCCATACTTGTTCCCTCCTCACCTCTTCACTTTGAGGTGGGAAGGGACTTCTCTTGCTAGATGAGGAGTCATCTTATTCAGGCATAATATGCATGCCTTTCCAAAATCCTACCTCCTTCTTCATCTCTTCTTATTCCTTTTTCACCTCTTATGCCTCTATGTCTACCAAGGTGATGGTGGGCATTGCAATAAGAAAATTTGGCTTCTTTTTATTCTCCTTTGAGATAGGAGAAGTCCTTAGTGCAAACTTAACACACTTATTTATAGGAGCTAATGGAGAGGCTTAATCACTAAAGGTGATCTTCAAATTAATTCTCTTCTTTATCTACTCAAGTGTCTCCCCCTTATTCTTCTTGGGAGACTTTTTCTTCTCAGTTGGCACCAGTATTCCTTCATCGCTAATCCTAATGGGGAGGTCGTCAACCTTTTCGGTGATGGGGTTATTCTTTATTGGCTTAATCTCATAATATATCATATTAATGTGCCCAAGAATGGTTTCTTATTAAATGGGATAGATGTTAGTGTGATTTTAATCATCCTCTTCATCTTTGGTTTCTTTTCTCCTTGGGCACACAAATTGGCACCAGAACATGTTCCTCTCCATGTCTAATTCCCTTATTGGTATATCCAACTATTGAATATTTACGATCCTTCAAATAACATCCCTAAAGTATCTAGTTGAGAAGGCATATGGGATCTTCAACTAGCCTAACTTGTTGCCATCGGTTAGTGCCAAGCACACTATGTAGAAGTGCTACATAATGGTAAAGGTTACCATTCCATACGTGCTCTTAGGGAGTTCCTGGGGGATATGACACTCTACCCTAAATGATTCTATGTACTTCTCACCCCAACTGATCACTTGAGTTTTTTAATTTATAGAGAAAGAAAGGGGGCAAGTGAAATCCTTATAATTCTATATTAGGGAGTCATTGTGTTCTTGAAAATTGAGAGATTGTCCTCATCCCCATCTAGTACTCCAATCTCCTCCATGACTATTAAGATTAGAATGGACACCCAATTGAATGTCCCCTTTGTCATGTGGTAATATAGTTCATTATTTACAAACTTATCTACTATAAATTTTGTAATATTAAACTTTATACCCTGTGCCATATGATAAGTGACATAAAGGTAAGTTTTGGTGATGTCAGTCCACTAACCATCAGGGCAAAGTTTCAAACTTATGAGCTGCATTTATGCCCTCATAATGGGGTCCTTATAGTATTCAAATGGGAATGTGAAACCCCCCTTCTAATAATTTAGGAACTTCGTAACACACTCCACCTCTTCATCATCTCTCATCATCTAGTGAATATCTTTTCTAGCGTTTAAAAGCTCGATAATCCTTCATATCAAGTGCAATAAAATTTGCATGTGCCTCCCTAGAAAATGTATGTGATCTCCATAGAATCAAAAAAGAAGGAACTGCATGAGCTCCTCTGCCTTTCCAAATCATGGAAACTCATAAATCTGAGTTGCATCAATGGCCATCAATTTATCTAAGATTGATATATCAATAATTCTATGCCTTGCTCCATTTTATTTCCTATATCAACCATCCAATCTAGTGTTAAGTCTTGTGCATGTCTTGAAATATCATGGTTATACTAATTCAAGTAGTATGTGTGCAAAAAATAATTCCAATATTCCCTATTAAGAATTCTAGGGGAAAGTACATCACTTGGTAGGACATCTTTGTCAATGCCTCAGTGTCGACTTACACAATGTTGACTCTTTCTACTAGTAGCATTGATGTTATTACAGTGGGCACTTTAGATTCTATACATGCCCACTTTGGATCTTGTTATGCCTAATATGAACCTAATCCCTTGTACTTTTTGTCCATTCTGAATCTACTAGGGTTGAAGCATGGTAGGTTTGGTTTGTCGAAGCCTTGAATGGTTATTGGCACTATATAGTCATGAGGTCTGTGACTGTACCTTTAGCCTTCAAGATTTATACATTGTTAATGGTGTCCTAGGCAAAAAATATCCTTTATATTGAATGGTTCCTATAGAAATCTCTCCCCATAGCTCTCTACACAAGTCTCAATATGAATGTAATTTCTCCTGCTTCACAATCATTCACTTTTGGTGCCTATAGGTGCTCAAATTCTCACTCTGATAAGGTTTTTGTGCTTTGAATATTTGGTTCACTTGTTTATCTGTAGTTTGATCTAAGTCTTGATTTTTTACAAAATTTTTAACCTCAACCACTCAGTGATTTGCTGTTTTATACCCTACCTTCAGCTACCATCTTTAGTGCAAGTGTTTAAATGGTGTGGCAGTGCCTAAATTTCTCAAAAAATGCAAAATTTTATAAAATCCACATAACTCCTCTACCACCAACATATTTAATGAAAATATTTGTGCTTCCACCATTACCTTATTAATTACTCTTAATGTTATTTTAGTGAAGTGATGTAAAGTTTAAACGGTCTCTTCCCACTTAATTTTGGGTGGATGCTAGCTATCTTTGACAACTCTCCTTTTGTTTTTTGTTTACATGATGTGATTCTCACCTTTCTTCAAACAAACTAGGTGTAGTGCCTCACATACGTATGATTCATCCTCCCCAGTCCCATTCCCATTTCCTTTTCCAATTACAATTCTTTTTTAAATGTGTTTGTCTATCTTAGTTGATTTCACTATGCTTTCATCTTCTTGCCTTAGCCCTTCCTACCCCATACAAATCCATTGCATTGGCCCTCTAGTGCGATATTATTATCTTATCTCTTACTCATGATCATGTTGTTCATATTCACTCTATCTTGTATGACTCTCAATTTACATTTGTTCCAAGTTTAGGGAGTTTCATGTGCCTACGAACTTAGCTGTCTGGCATAGGCACTTAAGAAACAACCTCACTCAACTCACCCAACTAAAATTATGCTTGGAAATGCTAAATTAGCCATTCTATGGGCTTAAATATGCCTCACTTCTTGAATCTTATGCATGAAAATCTAGTGCACCTAGTGTCAAACTCTAGAAAACTTCATGCTTACATACCTTACGTGTCTGGCCTTAGGTGCTTGGAGAGCATCCATGCTTGAGTCACTCGACTGGAATGATGCATGAAAATGCTAAAAACATTCTAACTAGTGGCCTCAAAGTGTTTTATATTCACTACCACAACAAAATTTCAACTTGTTTGTCTTGCACCAAACTTTATTTTAGTCACTCAATACACCTGAATTGTGACCAAAAATTTGGTGTCTTATGGTGCAAGTTCCACTTATTGTCGATACAAATTTAATTGGTTGCTGTTAAAATGCCCAGGGAGCATTTCACCCAACAACATGCACAACTTGCATATGCTAGTTTCTAAGATGTTTTGGATGATGTATGGGCCTATCTGTCTTATCTACAGCTTGCCTAGATACTTTATATGTGTAGAGTCATAGATTAAAATTAATGCCCCTTTTATTATCACCTTATGCTTTATATGCTTATTATGTCAGAGATCTGGCATGCCTTTTCTATCTACTGTTTCCACTTTGCTTGGGTGTTCACCTCATCTAAGTAGTCTAAGTCCTCCAATCCTATATTTAGTGACTATTGGTCATCTAATTGACCAATTTACATGATGTGTAAGGATGGCACCAAGAAATCCATTGGTAGGATCACCTTAGTGCCAAACACTAGTTGAAATGTTCTAGCTATAATCAAGCACTTGTAGGTTATGTGATATGCGTAAAACACTGTTGACACTTGATCATACTAATCCTTGTGATCCACATCACATATATTTATGAGGTACATCCCTAAGATCTTGATGAATGCCTCAATTATGCCATTCACTTTGGGATGATAAGGCATTATCTTATAATGTGCCACCATGCAATCTATTATTAGGATTCACATAGTCTCATTAATGAAGTGTGTGCCCCTATCATTAGTCAAGCTGAGAGGGAACCCATACTAGCTTATGATGTTTTCCCATATGAATCTTATGGTTGTGGTGGTTGTGAAATTTTTGTTCAGTGCCATTTGGTGAAATAGTTAGTCGTCACTACAATGTACCTCATGCCTGTGCACCTTGTTATGGGGGTGATGGACCCAAAAATTCCAATGGCCCATTTATTGAATGGTGCTTGGGAAAGAATGGGGATGAGAGGCATCTCATCCCCATGGTTAATAATCCCTCTGTACTGACATATGTCCTATGCATTAGCACAATCCTTTTCATCTTGAAATAGACTTGCCCACTAAAATCCTAACTATAACACCTTGTGCATCATTACATCTTATATGCAATGGCCTCATGTTATCCCCTCGTATGCCTCATGAAGGATGGAGTCCTTTTCATTCTCCAATATACACCAACATAGAACTTCATATAAACCTAGTTTGTATAGTTGTTGATGAGTTAAATATGGGTGGTACGAACTATGAGCTATTTTTCTTTGTTATCATTGCTTGGGGTGCAGATCCAAATGTTATAAAGGTGGTTATCTCTACCAATTTATTAGGGGCACATTAGATCATGTATAGTTTCACATCTATCATATCATCCTCAATTAGAACTACTGCATTGATTGAGTCTATATGGGATAAATGGTCTGGCCTCCAGTTCTATTTTCTAGGATTGACAACAATGGAAAACTAGAATTTTTGAAATAGAATGATCCATCTGCAAATGCACCCATGGAGAATAGGATTATTTATGATGTAATCAAGAACCTCATGATCTATGAAAAAGAGGAATGGGGTTGCCAACAAATACTATCTAAAATTTTACAAGGTGTGGACCATGGTGAGTGCCTCATGGTCAATTGTAGTATAGTTCTAGTCTACCCTTGGTAATTTTATGCTAGTGAAGGAGATGGGATGATCCATTTTACTTCACTAGGTTGTGTCAAGATTGCACCAATCATAGATATATAAGTATCGATGCGGATGAGGAAAGGGGTCATCCAGTTAGAAAATTATAAAATAGGTGTGCCAGCTAATATGAACTTCAGGGTATCAAATGTATCCTCTTGTGCTTAGCCCCAATAGAATGGTCGATCCGTATGCAAGAGGTCTTCTAGTGGTGCCACAATATTCACATAACTCCTTATAAATTTTCTATAATATCCATAGTGGTGAATAAAGGCATGAACATTTTTCTATGTGGAAGGAATCTAGGGTTGAATGATGATGGTAATCTTTGCTAGATCGATGAGCAAATCATCCTTACACATGATGTGCTTGAGTAAGGTTCCAAATGGTGTTGTGAAGATACACTTTTTTAGGTTCAAGAATATTTGATGCTGCCTATACCTCTCAAACATTAGGTATAGGTTATCACAATGGTCCTTGATGATGCCAAGTACCATCTAATCATCTAGATAAACTTGGAGGAACCTATGGATGAAATATTCAAATACAGTGATCACCACTCTAGAGAACATGGGTGGTGCATTTTTGAGTCCAAAAGACATCACATTATAATAAAAATAACCCTATTCAATTACAAAGGTTATTTTGGGCTTGTCCTTTTCCTCAATTTGGAGTTGGTGGTAGTCAAAGAACCCATCAATGAAGGTGTAAATTTAGCAACCTATGACACCTTCTAGGAATTCATCAGTGAATGGAATCGGTAAGGGGTCATTGACATAAGTGATGTTCAACTTTTTTTAATCAATTAAAATGGAAATGCACCCATATTTCTTGATGATTATTACCACTAGGCTCACCCACTTGGACTATATAGGGTAAATGACCCCTACAACCAACAATGCATTGATCTCTATTTTGACCTTGGCACGGAGGTTGGGATTCATCATGTAGTTGCACTTTTTGACTGGTATTTTACCATTGATTAGCTTTATGCTAATCTTACCAAGGCATGGGTTTTTGACCTTCATATCTTGATAAGTCCTAGGGAACAAGTATTGAAAATCCTTCATGAAGTTTATGATGTATGCTAGCTCTAGGTCAGATCAATAGGCTCTTAGAGTAGCCATCTTTGGCTCTCTTTCTACATTGATGTCCAATTTGATGGTGTTTAGTGGTGTACTATATGGCTCATTCCTTTCTTAGTGTAAGTCCTTGTATTGCCAAGTTCCCTTTGTTGTCTCTACGTGAAGATGAGTTAGGTCTTCTTCACTAGGAGCACTATCATCTACTTGGTGTATGAACTTTCTTATGGCAATCAACATTTTCAAGTAGCACTCCTTCCAAGTTTCATCATTTTATTTTCTTGACTCATTATTAAGTGTTCGTTACTAAAATAAGGTTTAGGAGAGCTGACCCTTGTCCTCAAACATGTCTTTTAGGTGCTCCTTGAGGATGGTGGCATCATCAAACACTGCCCTATGAACTACTTGTAGTGGCTCGACCAATTTCAATTTCTATGAGTAAAAGGAGAAGATGTGAATAAAATTCTCCTTAAGGGCCTCCAAATTGGCTATATCTTAGTGCATCTCATTAACCATATACCATGCTCACACCCATGCCTTTAGAGTCCTATAAAAGGCATACACCCATAAGTTCTTTTGGGCAGTCATTCTGTAGTTAGTCCATGTCTCTTTGGATAGGTGCACACGCACCATGAGATCAAATTCACTAGAGTACATTAAGATATACAAATTTTCATTACTCCTCTTGAATCTAGTGAAAATGGTTGCCTTTACCTCTGGCCAAGGTGGTAAGTTAGACCTTTGTGCTTCCCACCACTGCATGATAATACTTTTCAAGGTATACACTATTGTACCCATTCTATCTATTTCTTTTGGGATGCATGATTCAAAGTCATGAACATACCTTTCTACTAGGTTACTTCCTTTAAATTTTTGGAGTGCTACAAGCTTGCCTTTCCTTAGGTAGAGTTATGTCTTTCCTTTCTCCTCATGGCATAGGACCCATCATTTCAGAGTGTGATCAATCTGGACCCAGCCAATCCTCACAAGATTAGGTGCCTTCGAGTACACCAAACAACATCTATGACTAGTAGCCTCATAAGCCTCTTCAACCTATCTATCGTAAGTGACATCGATGGTGCTCAAGGCTAACTTCCCATCCTCCCAAGAGAGCACTACATGATCAGAAGGTTTAAGATTATTGATGCCTTGCATTGTGATGCTATATATATGGTTGATCTCATCCTTAAAATCAAGACTCTCCACATAAGAGGTCCTTTGTCATTTGAAATTAGAATCACTAACCTTTATTTGCCATTTTTGAAGGTCATATATTGCTTATTGAAGTGTATATATGCATTATTGGTGTAACACCAAGGCCTTCTTGGAAGTGATAGGTAGTTATCCTATTCATCCAACTCGATAACCTTAAATTTAGCATGGAATTTAGTGCCCATAATATCTACAATGGCACCCTTTAGAATTTTGTTTGGCTAAACTCAAGTCTTATTGGCCATGAATAGTACATGGCGAGAAGGCCTCAAGGTTGGCCTACCCATATTTTCCCATGTGTTCTTGGTTAGGATATTCACCTCAACACTAGTGTCAATTAGGACCTCACTAATAGACCATCCATTGATGGTGCCATTCACCAAGAGGTTTTGGTCAAACTCCATGTTCTGGGTATGCCTGACCTCTCGCACCCTTTCCATGCATGGTCTAACATCTTCAACTAATTATTTTCCTCCATTGTCAAGAAGTAGGTTTTTTAATAGGGGAAACATCCCTCTTGTTTAAAAGAGGTACAAGATCTCTCTCAGCTCTTGCACTTTAGCCTCCTAGCCATCCTACTCTTTGTGAGAGGTAGCAGCCTATGCCTCTAAGTCTCACATTCATGGCTTGCTATAATATGTCTTTTTGATGTGCATGGCCTAGATAAGGTGTGTATTTAGGTTCTAGCTACATAATACACTTATTTCATCTTGGCATCTCATATTCTAGGCATAATTCTGGTATTAACACAATTAACAATTGAGTGGTGAGGCCACTTTGAGTAGTTTCTCTTACTTTGATTGACTCTATGCATGTTGGTTATACCTTTTGATTCCATTTCACCTCTTTAGTCTTGGATTTGATCACCCCTATGCCTTTGTCAGCACTTGACCTATCTTGGGTTAGCCTTTTATAAAATTCAAGGCATTTCTCAATCGGATGTGGTCCTCAACAATACCTGCATGTTAGATGCATTAGGAAGTCACATTGATAGTGCTCAGTCAACCTGTACCTATAACATGATTTTTATGGGAATCTTCCTACATCGCCTCCTCCACCTCACCTTATGGTGCCACTTTGGTTCTTATATCTAGCATTTTGTTGGCTATAACCCTAATTTCCTTGGTTTGCCTACCCTCTGACTATTGTAATTGCTTGCTATACACCTCTCTCCATGTTTTGGTGCATCTCATCAATTACATGGTAGTCAATCGTGGTATGAGTGTAGGCATCACACAAATTTTAATAGAGGGTTGTGCTAACCTGACTGACACATTTCAATAAAGGGTAGCTACAAACATCATGCACCTCATAACAAACTTCACAGCTGATGAACATTGTACGCACATTCCTCTAAGGGAAGTTGTTTTTATTATGACTTTCCATCTCATAATCGGTGCACCACAACCCTCTTGGATCACCTTACGATGAATTAGCAATTAAATTCTATGGTTGGGAGGCTATAGAAATAATTTTCCCCTTCATGAAGGGGCTAATTCCTATATCAGTGCTCCCAACTACCTCAGGTTTGAGAACAACTTTAAGTGCTTCTCGAGGGTCTATGAATATTTTCATGGATAAAAACTTTCTAAAAGGTACTATAAATATTCCAACATACCATTATGCATGTTGGGAGGGGTTAATATCATAAGTGAGTTTAGAAAGGAGAGTCTTGAATATAACATCGTATAACCACATGATCTCTGATAATCCCTAGTTGATCTTTTTGAGAATAATGATGCTCTACAACTCAAACTTAGGTATATCAAACTCCACCAAGAATGCTTCTTTTAGGGTGTCATAATCAACCATCTCCTGGTTAGGATCAAATGTCCTATACCAAATATGGTCATGATGAAGTAAGGTTGTCATAAACTAGGTTGCCTTGCACTCAAATTGAGTTATTCCCCAAGCACACCATTATAATTCACACTTAAGCACATGCTCTATAGTGTTTTTCATGCCTCAATACTCAAGTAGGCACATGGCCATCTCATAATAAATCTGGGGCTGAGTAGTAACTAGTGTTTAAGGTGCTTGTCCTCCTGGTACTTATCTGGTGTTGGTCCTCTAAGGCCTTCCATCACTAGGCCAGGCATTGGTCCTATGGTTACTACCTTTGCCACAAAATATGATGGCACTATAATACTAAGTAATAGTGTAGGGCTACTTATTACAGGCTATTTCCTAGGTTATAGTTAACATTGGCAAAACTGGGGTACTTACATTCATATTCTATCTAGTCAGGCTAACACCTTGAGGTATAGAGGTATCTTCACTTACCTCCTTATAAAGGATAACTTGTTTAATCACAAAGTTTTGGTCTAAATCTAAAAAATGATCAGAGTGTAATTCGACAATGAGGTCAATTATCAATCTTATGTCTTCTTGTGAGGGATACAGTGCAGGAGCTTACTTTTTACGTTCAAAAGGAGTAGGTACATCTAACTCATCTCCAATGATTAGTTTTTGAAGGGACCCCAAGCATTCACCTATCAACTATGGATCTTATTCCATGGCTTCAAGGGTTCCTTCCTCTAGGCACATCTGTCATTCAAGAAATCTTTAACCATGCCCTTCCTACTCGTTACAGGTCCTCTCAGCACTTCCAAGTTCCATATCTTCTATTAATCCACATGTCCTCTTGTTATAATTTGGTCTTGATATCTCTGACTTGTCAATCTACTCATCCCCCTCCATTACACCTCACCTACACATCTCGTTCTTCCCCATTGTGTTGCTCATATACGAGAGGACTTTAACCTTCAATCCTCATTATTTTAAATCCATAATCCACCATCAGTTTCTTGAGTTTGGTGTTGATGTATTTCACAAATGTGCCTCTAGGCTCATGTAATAATTGATACTTTACTTCTTTAGGCTAGGAGTACGTTGATACTACAAACTCAAGCATGTAGTTGTTTAACACCCCTTGCCACAATTTTTCTACGGCTCTAGTCTAGGTGGCATCTAAGTTCTCAAACCCCTCTACGCACTCTTTCATCCACTTGAGGTGTTATCCATAGCTTCAACTTTTATGTGCCACATAATCAACCAACCATCAATACACTTGCTCTGGTATTTCACAAAATAAAATCCCATAAAGGGCATCATATAAGTGGTTCTAGACCCACTTCCTTCACTTTTTTCCTCTACACGTTGTATACCTTAATGTAATGTTTTCTTCTACTCATTCTAGCTAGCACTCAATGTTCTTGATGGAGAGTTAGATCATTATCTTGGTGTACCATTACAATATAAAAATTCTATAGGGTCCCAACAATAGAACCAAAATGTTGTAGAAAAGTAGGTGTTTCAGTCATGGGCCTAGTCATGCACTTACCTAGCTATCCAGGTCAGTTAAGTTTGCTCCAATATAGCACAGGCCTTGACTAATCCTATGATGCTCAATATTTGACACTCGACTACACTAACATTACTTTACATAAGGTGTAAGATTTATGTTCTCACTTGAAGCACAATAGAGAAGGGACCGGGGTCTACGTTGGGCTATTTGTGCCATGGTGCAACTCTATCCATTGGGTACTTCAGTTAATGCAATGATGGTCATGCATTCATGGGTGCAATCCTTTGGTATTGTTGGTTGAATGGCATTGAGATGCTTAATGGGTAGTTGGGTGTTTAGTTGAAGGACTTACTTATAGGTTTTTACTAAAGTGCAGATATCTTCATGATGTGCAAGTTCTTACCCATACTAAAGCTTTCACTATATTGGGCATGGGGTTCATCATTAGTTATAGACACACCATGCATGAGTTAGGTTAGAAACCTATAGGAGCTCAACATACATTCTATAAAATCAAGCATTCAATCCAATAAACATTCAAAAAGCATTCATCATTAATAGATTTTAACAACCATACATAGATTTTAATTTATTGTTTTGTTTTACAAGTTAGTTATACCCTTTAGTTAGTTGCCTTGAACTAAATCTTCATAACATTTTTTAAAGCTTTATTGTATTAAAAATAAATAATGTATATTTACGTTTAATACATTTTTCTATTTATTCCTACTAATCCTGGTTGTATCACCTACCCTTCTATTTGGACAATGTGGACAACTTCTAGTTTTTTGATAGTGATCAACAAATTTTATAGATCTTGAATGGTTCAGGAGCTTTTGAAGCCTAGATAATATATGAAAGAAATATCCAACCTATGCAGACTAAAGATATGGGCAAAGAAGGTGTGATACAACTAAAAAAAAATGAATATCTTTGGTCATGATTTCCTTGGAATGAGATTTCGACATTGACCCTCAAGCCTAAGATAAAAAACAACTAAAATCAACTGATTCTAACTTCACTAGGGAAAACTTGGGGACTAACCATTCTACTCAAATGGTGAATATAGGTTTAATCTATAATGAAAATTAAAATTGTAAGATGAAAGGATTACTTATAGATTACAAAGATGTCATTGCTTGGATGTGTGATGACCTGAAGATATTTGATCCTAAGGTCATCACCCACACCATTCCTTTAATACCAAAACATAATCCATTCAGGAAAAGACAAAGAACTCTCATAAATATCAAAGTAAAAAATCTCATGGATGCCAAGATTACTTTCCTAATTATGCACTTGATGTGGGTAGCTAATCTGATACTAGTCAAAAAAATAATGGAGAAATTAGTGCATGTGTGTGGATTTCAATAACTTAAATATAACCTCAAAAATGGAAAATTATCCTCTACCTTCTCTAGATGAAGTAATAGAAATGGTGAGTGGGTCATAAATGATGTCTTTCTTAGATGGATTCAAGTGGCTCAGAGATGATGCATTTCTTAGATGGATTCTTAGGATACAACCAAGTATTGCTTAATGTAGAAGATAGGATGAAGACCACCATTACCACCAAATGGGGAAAATTTATGTATAAAATGATATCATTCAGCCTAATCAATGTAGGGGACACTTTTTAGAGAGTGATGGATTTCACCTTTCAATGACTGGTGGGGAAGTGCATCATCATCTGCAAGGATGATCTTACAATATTTTTAAAAACTAAACCTGATGACCATGTAATCCATCTATAACAAGTCATAGATAGGTGCATAAGGTATGGAGTTTCTATAAACTTGAGTAAATGTAATTTTGGAGTGACTGAAGGAAAATTATTTGGCCATATTATCAAAAAGAAGGGATCTCCATGGACCCAGACTGTATCTAGGCCATCTTCAAGATAACTCCACCCAACAACAAGAAAGAGATGAAGTATTTTTTTGGTAAGATCAATTTTGTGAGTAAGTTCATTTATGGTTTCATAAAAATAATCGAGCCATTAAATGTCATGCTAAATCAGGATGTAAAGATTGAGTGGATGACAAAAGCTAATAAATCTTTCCAGGAAATCAAAATGGTGATTACTCAAGCCCTAGTACTGATCAACCCATTTTTACATAAATATTTATTTCTTTACTCATTCATGTAATAACATACCATTTTTTGGTATTGATGCAAAAGATAGAAGATAATGAGGATCACATTTTCTTTATGAGTACCAACATGAAAAATACAAAGTGAAAGTATTCCATAATTGATAATAAGATATCTTCTTTAATCAAGTGCATCAAAAAATTAAGACATTATGTTATATGAAATAAGAGATATGCTATTGTCCTTGAGCCAACCATCAAACTCATGCTTAAACATAATGATCTAGCAGATAGTAGGGAAATGGATGGCCAAATTTTAGGAGTTTGACCTTAAAATTAGACTAGCTAAAATGGTAAGAGGATAGTGTTTCATCCATTTGATGACTCAAAATAACCCATGTATCCACATAGAATAAACAAATGAGGCCTAGGTGACAGGAGTAAAATAGTACTCACATATCATTTATTACTTACTTACTAGGACATGTCCTTTAAAGTTGAACAAAGAGTAAAAATGAGCCCTCAGGATCAAATTGACTCATTTCATGATCAATAAAGGGGTCCTTTATAGGAAAAACTATGAAGGAATCTACCTAAGGTTTTATTTAAAAGAGGAAGTTAAGGACATCCTAGAAAACCTACCTCATAATTTTGGTAGCGAGCATCCCTATAGTAATATTACAGCTCATTAGATTCTAAAGATGGATTACTACTAGCCTAAAATCTTAAAGGATACCCATAAGCACGTCAAAATCTTCTATGAGTGCCAATTATTTAGTAAGATGGAGGTGAGTGTTGTTATTCCTTTATATTCATCATTTAAGGATGCCCTTTCATCTAATGGGGTCTTGACTTTATTGGGGTAATAAATCTAAATTATTCATTAGGACATACAATCATCTTAATGGCTAATGATTATTATACCAAGTAGATGAAAGCTATTTATACCAAGAATTCATGATCCATATATGTCATCAATTTCATATAAGGAAACATAGTCACCTGATTTGGCACACATTTTTTGTTGGTCTGTGATAATGGTCCAACATTCTATTTGTTGAATTTACAAAATGGGCCTACCATAATCAAATCACCCTTAAATTCTCTTCAAACCATTACCCACATGGAAATAGAGTGGTATAATTAACTAATAAGGACCTGATGGATTCCATAAATAAAATTTCATCAAATAAACCAAGATAATGACATCTCTTATTGAAATATGCACTATGGGTAGACCGAACTAGGCACAAGGAAGATCTTAAGCCTTCACCTTTTCTATTAGTAAATGGTTAATAACTAGTCTTCCCCATCACTCTCAAGCTAATAACTTATCAATTCATGCAATAGTATATGGAGGAAGATGAGAGAATAAATTCCATACTACTTAAGATAGTCCAATTAGAAGATATAAAAATTGAAGCACCACACAACTTCAGTAAAAGTTAGGATATTGTTAAATGTTGATAAAAGATCCAAAATCAAAGCTTTTATACCTAGTGTTTCTCTGAGATAAATCAAAGGAGAAGAAAGTTTATCATGAAAAGTTCACTCCATTATGAATTGGATCATATTAGGTATCTAAAATGTTAGGAAAAAATACCCCTTAGTTAAAATACCACCAAGGTAAGGACCTCACCTTTCCAATCAATGAATTTTTTTTAAAGCATTACTTCATGGTTGCTCCAACTAGAAATAAATCATAGTAAAATATAAATGAATATTTAAAATAGAATTATATTATATTTTATTCTTTCAAGATTAGATTTCACACTTCCTAGATTAGATTGCTTGCTTTCTAGATTAAATTTCCTACTTCTTGCACTTATTTTTGTTTACACTAGCTTTATTGCTTTTAATATCTTAGCAGCATGATTTATAGTTTAGTTTCCTAAGTTATATAAATTTATCAAAGAAATTTATTGAACTAAATCCAAAATCATATTGCAAAAATAAGTGATGGTATCTACAGGGAGCAAAATTGGTACTCATAGATATTTATTCTGATAGTACTAGACTTTCTAGAGTTGAAGTATGTATTATGACTAAATTTTTTTTTATTTAGATTGAATAGGATTAATCAACCTTTGGCACTTGATCTGATATACTCATACAAATTTTAGAAAATCTTCCCAATTCTAAAGATGCACTGGACTATCATATATTAAACCTAGGGTAGGAGACAATATACATAGGGCTAGATACACACTGACAAGGACATTTTGACCAATAATTTATCTTATTTCATACATCTAGCCAAATATGGTTCCAAACCTTCCTCTATTTATGATTTTAGAAAATGGAAAAATGATAAAGGTTAGGTGATTCAAGTAAACTCAACTAGGGCTATGGACACTTGGCTGGCATTAGAACAAGGCTTTGAATGGAACCATAGGTATCTCTATCAGGGTTGTGGACAACTAGTTGACAATAGAACAATGTGTAGGTTTTATATTTTCATTGGTTTCAAGGTCAAAATTTAAAATGAAACTTGTGGTATTTATTTGGGTCTTTGTCAAAATCTTCATGACCAAGGGAAATTAATTTCACTAAATCGCATACTAATTCAAGGAATGGAAAGGTTAGTATGTTATATTAGGAATTAAAATTCTTGTTCCAAAAGTTGGATTACCTTATTCTTTCTTTGTTAAGACTAAAAATTTGTCATAATATATATTTAAAATTCTAGGTTCTTAAAATACCAATGAGTATTTTCCCCTTTGAGTTGCCATTTGTTGTGCCCTAACACACACACCCAATTATAAAATAATTAAAATATGGACCCATTATTAAAAAACATCTACCTAGGGAGATATGATCCTAAAGATCTATATCTAGGTTATCACACATTTATCATAAGGTATATTTTTAGAAATCCAACATTTCTTGAGTTCCAATTGTAAAAATCATAGTTAAAACTAATTTAAGTCATTTCAAACCTTGGATTTTCATTTTTTTTAACTTTAGTATGATTATATGATTTTTAAGCCAATGGATCTAATTTCTATATGTCATGGATTGCATATTTTTATTTCAAGATTAACAGTTGAAGACCATTAATTTCCTCCAATCGGGACCATAAAAAGCTTTAACATAGTTGTGACATGCATGACTCTCACAACATCCATTGTTTTGGATGATTACAAAAGATAGATTATTCTATGCTCTTAATCCTCTTAAGATACACAAACATGACAGATGGTATAGTAGCATTAAAATAGAAACACAAAAAGTTCATTTGTTTATCAATAAATGTAATAGTTCCATGTACTCATTTGCTAATAGTCCCAAAATCTTGACTCTCTAAGATTTTGATATCATTCCACATGTCTTGATCATGGTAATACGCATCTGGGGGAAGGCTAAGTGGTTCTTTGGTTTTCATACTAATGTCCCAAGATTATTATTGGCATGTTGTTGTCATTGATGTCAAAATGGTGCATCATACATAGGCATACCGGTCATTGATGTTGATGATCTATTGATCATGGTAGTAACCTATTGAGAGTGTGTTCTAATATTATAACATGATCTTTTAAAAGATGATGAGTGATCAATATTGATATTGTGATGAATTTTGTGAGCATGGAAGGTATAGATCATGGAAGGATAATCCATGTAAAGGAGGCATATTTAAATGAAATAATAAAGGTGACTAAGCCCAGTTGATAGTATGTGATGAGACAAGATGTATTGATAAGATTGTGGTCTATATGTAATAAAAAATGCATCATGTCTATAAGTCAATCCTAACTCAGAGAATATAGATCATACTTACACTTTTGATTAGGGATACATTAGATAATTGAGAACATGACCAATATGAGTATCTGATAGACCTAATTAGGGGATCTCTTATCATAATAAACCACACTAGGGAGGGTTGAAAAGTCTCCAGTCAAGAAAAATCATGCAATAACCCTAATTAAGCCCTATGTTTTCATAGTCATTAAATTAATAACAATTAAAGAAAATAAATCTAATCTAGTGCTCACCAAATCTTCTAGCATAATATGAGGGTTAGTAAACAAACAAACATGTATAATAGAATATAAATTAAGCTATATATGAGTAAGACCCTAATACATGAAGAATAAGAGTAATATTATTCGAAGATAATACTTATACTTCTTCTATCTACTAAAGAGAGGAGAAAAGTTAGAGAATACTTACCTAAATGATGAACCCATCGAGACTCAATCTCTTCCTTGGATAAATGGGCTTCACAGTAGGTTGTTGTTGTTTGTAAGGATCACTAAGAAAAGCTAAAGCATCTAAGACATATCCACAAGACTAGACTCTCCAAGTAAAAGCCATAAGCTAAGACTCTTCGAGTACAATGGTGGAAGAGCAAATTGTAAATAAGCGCAAGTGAATAATAAATCTTGATCATTTGTACATAATGATGAAATGAACTTGTATATATAGGTAGATTTAACCCTAAGCCCTTATGAACATTTTGGTAGATAGGGTCGACCCAGTCGAACTAGTATTGTTATGGATAAAAATTCACTAAGTCATGGGTTAGGTCAGCCAAGATTTGACCTAGACCCTAAATTAATTTTATCCACAATACTACAGGGTCAACCCACTCGACCTATTACTGTATACTAGTGAAAGGGGTTTAAGGTGAGGAAAAAATGGATGAAAAGTGGGAAATGACTGGAGGAGTATAAAAAATAGGAGTAGTAACTTAGGGAATGGTTTTTATGAGTTGGTTAGATTGGTAATAACTATAAATAAAGGAAAAAATTCATGTGAAACACTAATAGTCTACCCACCCCTTTCTTGGTTCACCCCTTAGGGTGTGCACTCATAGAGATTAAGTCTTGATGGGTTATTGTAAGATAGAAAACATCAATATTTGATAAAAGTATAAGAATATTATGTGTATACATGTTCAAGAGATAATTTAAAACAAGCTAATATATTATGGTTACATGAAAGTCAAGGATGATGTCAAGGATGATGTTAAAGGTGTTCAGGTGCATGGAAGAGAGATTTCAAGTCATATAAAGCTTGATCATGTGGTTTAAGGTTTGTATGAGGTTGTGGAAGATTATTTTCATTAGAAAAATAATGGTCTAGTGATATGAGTAAGGTTTAAATTCTTATACCTACTTGGTTTATTTTTGATGAGGTCATGGCATGGAAGGAACTAGTCATGGCATAAAGAGACCTTGTGAGAAGGTATGAGCATGATGTCTTGGTGAGATGAGTACGCACAAGCATGAATGTATGTATGAGGTTGATTTATAATTTATTTTAGGTATTTTAACACTCATGATAATTTTAGAGTGATCCTACATGGGTAGGACCTTTAATCTAGGTCTACAGACCGCTCCTAAACCCTACATGGCCTAATGAGGTATCATGATCTATTATCAAGGCATGTGAAGGACATATGATAATGTTTAAGTATGATAGATGTTGTATGGAATGAGAGAGATATATTTTGAGCATGAAAATGAGGTTTTGAGAGCATGGATAGAGTCTTAAAGGTTAATTTAATGCCTAGTAAGGTATGAAGACTAAGGTATAGAGAGAGTGTGTGTAGCCTAATAGGGTATTAGGATCAGTTTCCAAGGCAAGTCTGAGTAGGTGAGATTTGAAAATTTTGAGTCAAGTTTTTTTAATCAAACCATTACATGGGAACCTAATAATTTCATGGTATATGTGGAAGGGCCCTAGCCAAAAATTCTAGGTATTAGTTTTTGGATTTAGGGACTATGCTTTATGAATGATCGTTAAGAGTGGAAACAAGTTTAAACCCTCTTAGAACCCTAATAAGGACCTGATATCAAATATGATGATAAAAATTTCTAATAATGGATTTTTATGATCAGTTAATCTATTGGAACTTGTAGTGGACTCTCTCAGGTACCTCCAAGTTTTATTGGTTAGAGAGAGGAGATAAAAAATGTTGAGTTTTAGGCTTATTTCTGAATAATTTTCTATAGATGATGAAATTTGCATTAAAAGTAATAATAAAATATATGGAGGAATAAATTATAGACTCATGTTTCATTTACATTAATTTTTATATATAATTTATATTCTTCAAGTGTGCTAAACTGGTCATTCAAGTTATCTAGTCACTAAAAGGCCTAATGGTGTAAATAGTGAAAAACCCAAGCAATAGTGAGAAGATGAATTGGAATGTGTTTTCATGATATAAGGATGAAAAAAATTTCATATATAAATTTCTTATGAATTTTAATACATGTTCATTTTTGGTATAAATTTTGGAGGTTAGTGAATATGGTGAAAAATTAACTCACAAGTTGACATGTCTGGTTCAGAAAAGATAGTGAGATGTAAGGTCATGAGATTGGTCTAAGAGACAAATATTTAAAATTTAAACATATGATATTTATAAAATGTTATAGTGATATCATAGGATTATATTCATTCATAATAAGTCATTTAAAATGTCTATATAGGTGTTGGAGGTCTAAGTCACCATGACTATGTTTTGAGGTAATCTAAAAGTTCTAAGTGAGCGAGTTGCAGAGGTGTTCTTGAAGTATTATATTCTAAGTGTAAGTGTATAGTAATTTTTTTTATTACCTTTAGGTCATGTATAATTTATATATATACTTATTTTATCATATTTTAGTGTCTTAAGTATGTTTGAGCTTCATTCTTCCAAGACAGGTTTTTTAGGCAAACAGGCCTAATAGGGAAATTTGTCCTAAATAAGGTTTCAAGGTATAAATAAATGATGAATATTTAAAAAATAATTTAGGATTTAAAAATATTTCATTTAATAAGTGGTTTAATGGTTTTAAATTGTTGGAGAAAGTCATCTAGGTGCAAGAGAATCAGGGTTTGGCGTTAAGAGATAAACCTAATGCAATTAGGTCTCCAAGAGACCTGAAAGAGAAATAAATATTAATTAAATCATGACAGATAAAAAAAAAACTAAAAAATCATATATATAATGTCAAAAATATTTAATAATATATATTATATGGCTTACATAAGAGTGTAAGGGTTTGTGGCCAACTAAGTGGTATATGAACAAGCAATGGTATTTATATAAGGTAGTTTTAGGTCTATTTGTGAAAGTAGAGAATAAGTGAATGGAATAACACATCATTGAGTAGAAAGAGTTATTTTAGACCATCATAAGAGTGTATATTATATATAATTAATATATTATAGTGTTTTTTAATGTGAATATCAAGGTCATATGACCTAATCAGTCTTAAAGAGACCTAGTTGAGTGAAGAAACCTAGAAGGTAGTGTAAGAGGGATAAGAGTGTGAAGATATAAAGAAGGTGATTATTATATATTATATTTAATAAAAAGTATTATTAGTGTGATAAAATAAATTATTTTTATGAGATGCTGATGAGTCATCTAGGGGGTTGGTGCCTCCTTATAAGTAGGTGTTTCCTAAATCCTACTCGAGTGGGTGTTTGGCTAGTTAAGGTTGTTGCTCCACTTGGAGTTGGTGATTAAATAAATTTTGTTTTTGTATTATAATATTTAGTACATTTTTATATATCATTGGGTTTTATTACCCTTTATGGTTTCCCACATATGTGGTGTGTTCTTGTGTTTCATGCTTATGTGGATAGTTTCTTATGCTTGCTAGATCTATATGTTTGTTTAAATGGTTCATGATTGCTTAAGTGTAATTGAGTGAAATGTTATAAATATTGATTAACCTACCCCTATCAAGTATTATTCTTCCAATAATTGGTATCAGAGCAAGCCCTTTAAAGTAGGCCTAAAATTCTAAAGGAGATCCTAGAAGCAAGGATGGCTAGTGGTCAAGTTCAAGGAGGTTTATTTACCAGTAAGGCTCAGTTATTCAATATAAATAATTATGCACATGTATCATCAGAATGAGGACACATGTAATTTCAATATTACATGACATATGGTAGTCATTTTTGGATGGATACACTCCACATCCTACACCACCAACTGATATAACAAATAAAAAGGAAAGTGAGAGAAATTTGAAGGCAATGAATGCCATTATATGTGGCCTATACAAGGTAGATTTTATGAAGGTAATTACATTTGAGTTAACCAAGGTGATATGGGACAAGTTTAATACTATATATGAAGGAGAAACCAAGGTAAATATGGCTAGAAAATAGACCCACTAAAGGTGGTTTGAAAGTTTGAGTATGAAGGAAGATGAGAACATTACATCCTACCTGTTAAGGGTTGATGAAGTTGTCAATGTCATCATAGGTCTTGGATGAGAAGTGAAAGAGTCTATATTTATACAAAAGGTATTTAGATATCTAACTTATAAATTTTAATCAAAGGTGTTTGTGGTAGAATAAATACAATATCTAGACACACTTCAAATGGATGGGCTTCATGGAATATTGACTACCTATGAGATGAGAAAAAATGAAGGAAGACCTATCAATAAGGAAGAATCATTCAAAGCTAAGAATAAGTAAAAATCTAAGAATATCAAGGATGAGGTATGTTCAGATATTGATGATGATGAATCGATATCCATGTTTTCTAGGAAATTGAAGACTGGATTTGGTAAGTACAAGGTTAAGTTGCCTTTCAAATGTTTCAACTGTGGTGAGATTGAACATTTTTATAGAAAACGTCCTCACAAGCATAAGGATAATAATGATGAAGAAGTTAATGAACCTCATGATGAGGACAAGAAGTCCTATAGGCCTGACAAAAGAATGAAGAGTTTTAGAAAGTATGAAGTAAGAAGTATTTTAAGAACAAGAAATCTTATAAACCAAAGTAGACAATATTTCCTATGATTAGAGTGAAAGGGGTGAATTTTTAAAGTTATGATGAAGGTGTTAATTAGGTTAGAAATGAAGTTCTTTTCATGACCAAAAAATTAGGTTTCTCCCAAGAAGAATATTTCATGATTTTTGGAGATATGGTTGATGAATCAGATGAAGAAGAAGTTGAGGTGAACTAATAAGTGACTTAGAAGAGTTAAAACTTGTAAATAAGAAGAATCATAAAATAAAGTCATTAGTTAAGGACTATGAAGAGAGGAATGGTTTGTTTGAGAAGATACTAAGTTACACATATAAGGATCATGATAAGATCATCAATTAGGTTGAAAATCAAATGGAGATAATCACTACTAGCCTAAAGGATAAGGAAGAAGAATGTACCATGTATGAATAAAAAATGGATTCCTTAAAGTCAGAATTAAATCAGGCAATAATCAAGTTGAAGACACATCAAAGATTTGAAAAGTGTACAAAATTTATTGGTTATATTTTTAGTAGTCAAATGCATCCACATGATAAAACATATCTTGGATTCAAGGAAGATAAAAAAGATAACAAGGAGAGCTAGATCTCAAATACCTATGCAAAAAGTTTCAAATCTAAGACTCAAAGTGATCATCAGCAAGTCAAGAGTACCAACATGAAACTCAACATTAAGATACCAATCAAGAATCCTAATGCAATAAGGTATTCAAATTATTTTAATGGTTATTGTTTTTCTTGTCATAAATTTGATCTTAGAGCAAGTGATTATAGAATGGTCTCAAGGAAAGCATTATCATGGGAACATGGGAGAAGGAGTGACCAATCAAGAGGTATGTACAAAAATATTATTTACTACAATTGTAATAATATGGGACAAATTACAAGATTTTATCCTACTATATTTAGAAATCCCTCTATACTTAACAAGGTATATGGAGATTCTAGAGTGCATGATAAGAGTCAAACATTGGTATGGAAGACAAAGAAAGTTAAGATTGATCATATTGATCCTATTGGTCAAGATGGATTATTTGCTAAGATAGAGTAAGGATAAGAAGTGAAGGAATGTTAATAACACTTGTTATCTACATGTGTTGACAAGTTAGTCAAAGAGAAGAAGAAAGATGACAAGGTAGATGAGTTGAATGCTTCAGTCAATCCTAAATGGATTATAAGGAGGGAGTATAAGTCTCATGATTTCAAGATAGCTAAGGAAAGTGGTTTGGAGATTGGAAATAACCTAAGTTCATGGCGTTTTGAGAGTCTAATGGACATAAGTGACTCCATTAGGCCTCATGGAGATATTCTTATATTTTTTGAATCAAAAGGTTGCATTCAAAGAAGGACTCATCTTGAGAAGATTTCAGGTTGTATGTGTTTCAAGATATAAGCTTTTTTCTTTGTATCTTGTATGTATATAGCAAAGTTAAATTAGTTTTTGAATTGATTCTAGTGATCTATTCATAAGGAGTCATGTTATGGAATGCAAATCTAAGAATATGATTGTGTCTAGATACATATGTAATATGGATCGGTCTGCAAAGCCAATATGACTATAGAGACAAGTTGAATGTTGTTGACAATGTTGGAAGTGTGATGAAAGCCTATATATCTGATTGGTATATGAGAGATACTTGAGGAATGTTGAGGAAGGTCTATGAGTTTTTATGACTCATATGATGTGCACAAGTAATGAGGATAAAGTGAGAGCATGTTTGTATAATGCTTCATAGACTCTACGATCCTATTACCAAGAAAAAGAGAAAGTTTAAAATGGGGAGAATTAGTTTATTTAGAGATGTTTCTAAGAGTGAATTCCATCTTATGACTCAAGAGGAGAGTATGGTGTTATGGGGAGCAATGTATCTCTATGTTGTGAAGTTTCAAGACAATGATAAGAAGCATAATTTCTTGAGGTACAATTAAAATATTTCAAAAGTTGTCTAAAACAACTGGTATGAGCCTAAGGTGAGTTTTTCAGCATTTCTCTATGTTTTTTTATTGAAATTTAGGTCCAATTATTAGATGTCATTTTTTATAAGACCCTTTGTCATTCATGTCAAAAGGGGGGAATGAACAGATGGGAAAAGAATTATTGTGAAGTGATCTCATTTATGTAGTGTGTTTATCATCAATGTGTTTTCCATCAATGACAAATGGGTAGTTTGTTTGTACTTTGTTATCATTGATGTCAAAAGGGTGAATTATACAAAGGAAAAATGGTCATCAATGTCATAGATCTATTGATCATGGTAGTAACTTATTGAGAGTGTATTATCAATTGGAAGCATGATGTTGTCAAAGGTGATGAATGATAAAGATTGATATTTTCATGAAACTTGTGAGAATGGAATGTACAGATCATAGATAGGTAATACATGTAAAGGAATCATAGTGAAATGAATGAAAAAAGGTGACTTAGTCTAGTTGATAGTAAGTGATGAGACAAGATGTACTAAGAAGAGTGTAGTCAAGAGAGAATTTGAAGAAAAGAGTGAATTTGAAGGCAAGAGAGAATTTAAAGGTAGATAATGTATTATTTTTTCATAAAAGTCAATTTTTATGTCAAGGATGATGTCAAAGGTGTTTAGGTACATGCAAGAGATATTTCAAGTCATATGAAGCTTGGTCATGTGCTTTTAGGTCTATATGAGGCTGTGGAAGATTATTCTCATCATAATGTGAATGGTGTAGTTATATGAGTAAGGTGTAATGTATTAAATATTCTTGGTCGATGTTTTTATGAGGTCATGACATGGAAGGAATAAGTCAAGGCATCAAATTGCTTAAGTAGCCTAAGCCTAGGCATACAATGAAGAGACATTGTGAAAAGGAATGAGCATGGTGGCTTGGTGAGATGAGTTCACATAGTCATTAATGGATGTATAAGGTGTTTTGATCTTTTATAAAAATAATTATAACACTGATGAGAGTTTCAAGGTGGGCCTACAAGGGTAGGACCTTCAGTCTAGGTTTGCATATAGACCTCTCTTAAACCATGCCTGGCTTAATAAGGTATAATGATCTATTTTTAAGGCATGTGAAGGATTTATGGAAGTGTTTAATCATGAGATAGGTTTTATGGAATGAAAGTGATATTTTTATCATGATAGTGAGGTGTTAAGAGCATGGAAAGAGGCATGAAGGTCAGTTCAATACCTAGTAAGGTATGAAGACTATGGTATAGACAAAGAGTATAGCATAATAAGGTATCGTGATCAATTTACAAGGTAAGTGTGAGTAGGTGAGAATTGAAAAATTTAAATCAAGTATTTTTAGGCATGCACATGAATTTTGAGGTTCTATTTTGAAGGACAAGACATGAAATTGTTTTTGGAGGTCTCTTGAGTGCTCAGAATGAAGGGTTCTCAACCCAAGAAGGATTGTATTGTGCTCATTAGCATGTCAAACATTTTCATGGGTACCTAATAAGTTCATGGTATATGGGTAAGGGTCCTATACTAAAATATAAGGTATTAGGTTTTATATTTAGGGGATATGCTTCTTGAAGAATTGTTAAGAGTAGAAACAGGTTTAAACCTCTTAGAACCCTAATAAGGACCCGATGTTAAATATGTTAATCAAAAGTGAACATAATGGATTATTGTTATTATTATTATTATTATTATTATTATTATTATTATTATTATTATTATTATTATTATTATTATTATTATTATTATTATTATTAGGTAAACTATTATATATTATAATATACTTTATTAAGTACCTCCATGTGGTATTGGTTGTATAGAGGAGAGGGAGAATGTTGAGTTATAGGCTTGTTTCTGAAGAAGTTGTTATAGATGTCATAAGTTATATTGGACATAGTAAGAAAATGGACAGAGGCAGAGGGTAGAAACTCATGTTTAATGAACGTTTATAAATAGGTTTGAATATTCAATTTTTTTAAACTGGTCATCCAATTTAGCTAATCGTTAATAGGCCTAATGGTGTAAATAGTGAAAAACCTGGGCAACAATGAGAAGATGAATTGGAATGTGTTTCCATGATATAATGATGAAACCAATTGTGTAGAGATGTTTTTAAATAATTTTAATAAATTTTTAAAAAAATTATAAGTTATGTGGGTTGGTGATTATGGTGGAAACGTTTCTCACAAGTTAACATGTCTGGTTCAAATAAGAGAGTGAGATATAAGGTCATGAGTTAGTCTAAAAGACCAATATTTTCTATTTGACCATATGATATTTATATATAATAATGGTATAATGATATCATAAGATCATATAAATTCATTATAATTCATTTAAAATTTCTATATAGGTGTAGGAGGTCTAAGTCACCATGATTGTGTTTTGAGGTAATCTAACAGTTCTGAGTGAGTGAGTTATAAAGGTATTATTAAAGTATTATCTTCTAAATGTAAGTGTCTAATGAATTTTTTAATGACACTGAGGTGATGTAGACTCTTTATATATAATCATTTGATCATATTTGAGTGTTTTAAGTATTTTTGAGCTTCATTCTTTCAAGATAGTGTTTTGAGGCACACACATGCCTAATAATGGCCTAAAAAACCTTTTAAAACTTACACAAATTTTGATCTAATACCAAATATATATATTTTTAATAATTGTATGGAGTGTAAATCATTTTTTTCTCTATAAAATTGAAGCTATGTATTAACAAATTTATCCAAGGATTGCTAGTTGTCAAACTAGTTATGTTGTGAGTGACATTATTGATAAAAAATGAATTGAATAAATTAAAACTTGAAAATATATTATTATATTGGAATAATTTTGTCATTAATATCAATATTATGTCACTAATGTCAAAGTGTGTTGTCATTATTGTCTAGATGCATTTGGTAAAGATGCATGGTGAGTGGTCTTTGAGGTATGCATAAGTGAAGGTTAATGTCTAGGTAAGTAAAGATAGTCGAGGTATCAGAATGAGGTTGTCAAAGATGATCAATGTTAAATATTGTTTCTCAATGTTTTCTTTGTTTTTGGAAGGCTTGTGTCAAGATTGGTTTTGCTCTAGTGAAGAATAGTCAAGGTAAGTTGTCAAGTGTTTGAGCTTTGTAGTGTATTGAAAAGGTATGAGCATAAGATGTCTATTTTTATGCATAAAGAGGCATGGTGTCATAGTTATTTGGATGTTATTAGAATTTTATACACTATATAAATTTGATATCAAATATATTTGATGACACTTAGTTACGGTATGAAGATTCCTTGTGTAAATACATAAGCTTGGTTGCATGGTGAGATAAGGTTGTATAAGTATGTTTGACATTTTTCAAACATGAGAGTGATTTTATGACATGATATTGGGATGATGAACCTGATAGTGAGGTGTTGAGAACATGAAAAGAGGCATGAAGGTGAAATTATTGAGTAGCCTAAGACTAGTCATGTCATGTAGAGACCTTATGAGAAGGTATAAGTATGATTACTTGGTGAGATAAGTTCATAGAGGCATAAGAGGTTGTATGATAATTAATATGATGCATTATATCACTCATTAAAGTTTCAAAGTAAGCCTATATGGGTACGTCCTATAGACCTAGCATGCAACTAGACTAGTTCTAGATCCTACCTAACCTAATGAGGTGTCATGAGGTATTGTCAAGGAATATAAATAATGTATGGTAGTGGTTAAGTATGGTAAGAGGTTTTATGATGTGTATATGAAATTTTGATAACCTTTAAGTGGATAGAAGGATAGTTTCAATGACTATTGTAGCTTACTATTCAAACTATAAAGAGCAAAAATAGATGGTGGAGAAATAAAGTATGAGATCTAGAGTTCAAGATAAGAAGAGGCATTTAAGAATTTTTAGTGGTGTTATAGGTTTTACCAAGTTTTTTTACTAATTATAAGGTAAATTTTTTCAAGAAAAAGAATGAAAATAAGTTTTAAGGTCTCTCAAGTGCACAAAATGAAGAGTTATCTACTAGAGAAAGTGTTTCAAGTATTCCTTGGCATGTGCATCATCTACCTGGATACCTAAGATATTAATGGTATATGGGTAAGTATCCTAGATAAAATTTCAAATCATGAGTTTTTGGAATGAAGGAATAGGCCTTATAAATGATCATTAATATTGGAAGATGGTTTAAACCCTTAAAGAACCTTAACAATGACCTAATGTGAAAGATCTTGTTCAAAATTTACCAAAATTATATGAAATGGATAGATAAGTGATTAGATCATGGATTAAAATCTCCCAAGAACCTCTATGTGTGGTTGGTTTGACTGGTGAATGAGTGGACCCTATAAGAAAGGCTTTATTTCTTTGAAATTTATTGTAATAAACAAAACTGACCAAGGCAAAGTTGATAAATAGATGGAGGATAAATATTGAGAATTTTATTTGATGTACATGGTGGTTTATTAGTAGGTTATATATTTTAGGTAAGTTAGACCAATCATATAATTTGACCTATCACTAACAGACCTAATGATGTAGACAATGAGAAAACTAGGCAAAAGTGAGAAGTTGATTAGGGATGTATTGCCATTGATTAGGGATAAATCCAATTTCATGGAGATGTTGTTATATAAATTTAATAATTTTTCATATTTTATATAAGATTTGGAAATCATTATATATGACAAAATGTTACTCATAATTTAATTTATTTGGTTCTAATGTGCCAATGAGGAGACAGGTCCAAGGATTGGTCTATATGTATAATATTTTCCATTAGACCTTATTGTATTTGTGTTTAGATATGTTATGGATATATATAAGGATAATATTCATGTATCACAAGTATATTAATGTGTCTATATAGGTATTATAATTCTAAGTCATTATGACTATTTTTTAAGGGAAACTCACAGATCTAGATATACAAGTTAAAGTAATGAGTTAGAGGTCTTTACCATAAGTTGAAGTTTTTAATTCACATGGTGTTTTTTTTTGGAATTATATGAAATATGAATTATTTTAAAAATAATGTAAGTTATTTGAATAGGTTGGAACATTGAATCCAAAATGGCTTGTCTAGCTAAGTAAGGACTGTGAGAGAGAAGGTCAACAAATTGGTCTTCAAGAACAATAGTTGCCACTAGAACTTGTGATCTATATATTGGAGGTTTTTATTATATTTTTTAGGATCTTATACATCAATTATAAGTCTCTAAAAGCTATTATACATATGTTTTGGGTCATTGTTTCCATGACTATGTTTCGAGGTTAGTTGGCAGTTCTATGTGGGATAATTATAGAGAAGGGTTTGAGTCCCTTTTCCATATGTAATGAATTATAATTAAATTGAAGAATTTTTTGAGGTCCTGAAGGTTATATGTATATGTTTCCATAGTTTTTTTAAAAATTATGTTTTTACTTCAGTTATTCAAGATAGATTTTATGGGTATATAGATGCCTATTTTGAACAGTGTTTTGAGAAGAGTTTCAAGTAATGGTTAGACCTAGAAGGTTTTTTGAACCTAAAGCGAAGTTGGATAAGGTATATTTGAATGATTTATTAAGTCATCCTACTTTTTATGGAGTTTTTAAGCATTCAAATAAAGATTAAGTGTAACGTGCTCTAATAAAGACCTAAATAAATTAGGTTTCCTTAAGGCCTAAAAGAGGTTTTGGTCATGTATGTTGTGAAAAACATATTTAAATTCTTGGTTAATTTTTTTAATGTGTTATATGACTTATTTAAATGGTAAAATAAGTGTTCATGTTTAAATGTCTAACCAAGGTGTGTGAGATTAAGTGATTTGTATAAGAACAAGGCTAATTAGGTCTATTTATTGGTGTTAGACAAGTGAGTGTGCAAGAAAAAAAAAGAGCACAAAAAAGAGTAGGAGGAGGTAATTTGGAAAATAAAAGTGGTTTCACTAATATATAGTATAAGTTTTTAATATGAATATTAAGGTCATATGACCTAATCAAGTCAAGAAAAGGACTAGTTGAGAAAAGAAGGCTAGAGGTGAGTTTAAAAAAAATAAAAGTGTGTGAAGAGATGAAGAAGAGGACCATCATTTATTAAATATTGTAACAAGGACATATATGGAAGGTAGGATTATACTTGTCTAAGTGGGTGCTTGGTCAAGAGTTTCTTGATTTGGTTCTGACTCTCTAAGGGAGTTGGTGATTCTGTGCAAGTGGGTGCTCATATGAATTTTCTTCATTACTTTACATGATTGGTTGTATAATATATGGTATATAGGTTTTATTACACATGAAGGTTTCCCACATAGATGAGGTGTTCATACTTGATATGTGTATATTATCTTTACTATGTTGGTTGATATTGTCATTTAACTATGTTACTTGATAAATGATTAGAAGATCAATTGAAATGAAAGTAAAAGTTTATAAGGACACTGATTCACCCCCCTATTTAATCATCTTGATTCCAAAAATTGGTATCAAAGCTTGGTCCTTTAAGATAGGCCTAATAGCCTAAAGGTGATCCTAAGAAGCACAAGCTTAGATTATGATGATGATAATATTTATCATGATAGTAATGATGGTCTAAAAAATAATTATGGTACTAGTAGAGTTGAATGAGAAGAATGATGACAAGGTGAGTCATGATAAACTCATAAACCAAGGTGGGTTGTTTGCTACTATAGAATATAAGTCAGATTTGAAAGAATGTTAAGAGCATTCTTTGCTAGCTCAGAAGTATTATGTAGAAGCCAAGTCAAAGGTCAAGCCTAAGTTGACCATCAAGTATAGAAGGACAATTAATAATTTTCAATATTGTGAGATTATGGAGATCTGGTAATGTCCTAAATTTGTGTTGTTCTAGTGCCCTATGGAAGGGGTGACTCTATTAGACTTCATGGAGATACTCATAAATTAAGTGGAAGCATGGTGGATGTTTGTTGAGATTTGATAGGTTCTGTATGGTATGAAGACATGTTGAATATTTTTGAGTCTAATCTTGAAGTGTGATCTTTTGGCATGTTAAGAGGTAATTTTTTGGTGTCTGGTTGTGTAGTTTTGTATGATATTTTTTATCAAGTAGTTTTTTTAGTCTAGTGTATAGGTGAGAACAAGGTCAATTTTGTGGGTAGTAAGTTATGTCAATGCACATAAAAGTGTTACATTGATGATAATTTTCATTAGTGGTATGATCATGGAAGTCACATGTTAGGATGTTAAAAGTGTTCAGGTGCATTGGAGGATTCTGTCTTGTCATAACATGGTAGAAATATGAGTAGTAATATGAGTGATATCTTCAAGGTGAATTTGTTGAGCATTGTCTTATAAATTTTTTAGTAATAAATAACTAATATCAAGGAGAATCTTGTGAATATGAATATTTCATAAGATGGATATCAAAGGTGAATAGAGATAATTGGTAGAGTATAGATGGTAGTGATTAGGTACATGAAAGAGTTGTCATGATGAGGTATGTGCCATGGTGGATTTAGAAAAATGAATGAGAAATATTGATGAAATAAGAGCATCTAAGATAAAATATGGAAATTACATGAGTAATATCTTATCTGGCATGGAGGACTAGATTGTTCCATTGGAATAATATCTTTAATTGCAAATAGATCTAATAGGCAGGATGGACAAGCATTAATTTTAGAGATATTTTATGCTTATATGCATTAAGTGTTATTTCTCTAATCATTTAAATATGACATCAAGGTCATGTATCATAGGTATATATTCTCATTATGCCCTGGTTGTGTGAGGTGAAGGTGATCAAGTAAGATAAATTTATGGTAGATAGTGAACTAGGTGTTTTATAGACCTAGTAAACAATGAACTAATACAAGAAGAGTTGTCATGTTACAGATGGATCAGATATGGTGTAAGGAGCTAAGAGGATGATTATAGGAGTCTTTAGGGTGTTAATAAAGGTTGAAGGTACAATTAATCATAAAATAAGTTCCAAGAAGAGATAGCATCTTCTTAGGGGGAGTTAATCAAATAAATCATGATCTTCAAAAATAGGTGTGTAGTACAGAGAATCTATGCATAGTCATGAAGAAAAGTTGGATGTTTACGAAGCTTAAATAGAAAATGAAGTTGGATATAATTCATCTAAATGGAATAAAGATACATAAAGGAAGTTAATCAGTCTTGTATACTTGAGTCCATTTGAAGAAGATCTTTGATAAATAAGAACAAATGGGGTAGCCTAGTGAGTTTGTGTCATAACATTCATGTGAAGGACAAGATGTATGGTCTTGTGATCAGATTTCATTTAAATACTATGCTTGATATAAGGGGGATATTAGTATCTCTAAGTTATTTTTAAATTTCTAAAGATATATTCCAAAGAAGGAGAGTGAATGGTTCCAGGAATTATAATGTGTATAATCCTTTGTCATTAATGTCAAAGGGGGAGAAAAATTCATAGAGAAATAATAGTTTGGGGGAGAAGAGATTGATTAAAAAGTAATGTGTTTTGACATCAATGATAAAGAGGGAGGCTTTTTTCATATATTTTTCATTGATGTCAATTTGATGTCATTACTGTCAAAGTGTGTTGTCATTGTTATCTAGATGCATCTAGTAAAGATGCATATTGAGTGGTATTTTACATATAAATAAGTGAAGGTTCATGTACAGTTAAGCAAGGATATTTGAGGCATCAACATGAGGTTGTCAAGGATGAAAAATGGTAAAGGTTTTTACTCTATTGAAGGATAATCAAGGTAAGTTGTCAAGTGTTTGAGCCTTGTGGTATATTAAGAAGGTATGAGCATAGGATGCCTAGTCTTGTGCATAAAGAGGCATGGTGGCATATTGAGTTATATGTTATCAGGCCTATTGATTTAGATCTATTGAGGAGAATTCACCTTATCCATCATCATTTGGTTCTCTATCCAACTTATCAATTGCATTTGATGATTGGTCATTTAATCATTCCATGTTTAATTCAAACTTGTTATTAGATTATTGGGCTTACTATTATTGTAACAAATGTACTTATTTATTTTGATCTTTAAAAAAAAAAAATTTATGGCCAAAATATTCCTAAAATGAATCACAACTCATACCTTATCTTATCAATTCATATTCTTTTTCAACTGCCCCTCTCACTCTTACTAGGTTCCACTAGGTAACCTTCCAATAGCTTCTAATAGTAAAATCTTATTTTATGATTAAAGTACTTAAAATATTGTCCTATATATTATTTAGTACTCTTATTTCACTTTTCCTAGTCTGTTTCAAGGGTTCAAACACTCTGTTTCATTCCTTTTGTACCATAAGATCACAATACACCACCTATGCTTGTAGCCTTATTTTTACGTTTTTCCTCTTTGTTTGATTAAATTGTGTCTTTTATTGAATATGTTGGAAAATTTTATGGAAAAATATATCATCCTTCAACTCTTAAAAAATTAATAACTCTTTACTCTCTTGGTTAACACTTATTTTGTTAGAAACCTCCAAACTAAGCCTAATTAGGCCTAATACAAACCCTTTATAGTCAAATCCATACCTGCACAATTAATAAAAATCTAAAAACACTTAAATAATTTATAAAAAATATAATTATACAATATTAAAAAAATTTAGCCTATTTGGATGGTTACTTTTCTCAAAATATCCTAAACCCTAGTTCTAGGGTTTCTAGACCATTGTATAGGCTGAGAGCCTATAAAATTTTATATATATATATATATATATATATATATATATATATATATATATATATATATATATATATATATATATATATAATTTTACAAGGTTTAAAAGACCAAAATCACATCCATAAGTTATTTTTTCACCCCATTAAACCTTTAAAATCACTTGGAGTCTTTTTTCTATCCTTATCTTTCTCAAAAACATAAATATACAAAAAACTGTGTAAGCTTTCTTGACTGTGCAGGGGTTTTCTTTAACTGTGTTACTCTATAAGCAATTCAAAAAAATAAATGGCACCATAAAATATTAATTCAACTTAAAAAAATGTTGAAAATCAATTATCATTACATTATCTTCTTTCTTTTTTTGCATACAATATTATCTAACTCTCCAATCAAATGTCAATAGGGGTTTCAACTTATGTGCAAGGTTTCTCTTAATCTATACTCCTTCATAACATTTAAATATTTCTTAAGTGATATATTTACCTTAATAAAACTCTAGGACTCCTTGAAGTACCTTCTCACAATGATCATTCACTCCTTATTTAGTTTCCTCCAAAAATCAAGTAGTCACATTAAGGACTCACTATGTCAACCAACATACACCTATGCAAAATAGGGGTCTAGATGATATACCTGTAGTTGTTCAAATGTATAAAATTTTATATAATATATTCATGATATAGTATTAATATTATTAGATATCATTATCAAAACAATAATTCACTCCTACCTTCAATCGTTAATGCTTCAAAAACCTATTTCTCATGGACTATGTGTCCAAGCCAAGGAACAATTGTTATAAATGTTTGATTGTTTGTTTTTTTTTCCAAATTATCTCTTCTCATTAAAAATTATTACCACACATTTATCTCTTATTATAAAATTAATAAATCATTGTATTTTAATTCAATCCTTTCTTTAAAATAATGAATCTTCTCACACTATCTAAACATGGGACATAACATGCATTCATAGGGTGCTTACCAATAGGACTGTATAATGTCATTTAACATCTATTTAACTCAATATCTAAGTATTTTACTCCATTAAAAATGGTCTAAATGCATACCACCAACATAATTCGCAATATTTCCACAAGAACCATTATAGAGTTATCACTTACCCCTATCTTAAGAGAATCTTAACCAAGAAAATAGGGTTTGAGGACTATATTGGCATATCCTTTATGTTTATCCTATTTGAATCATTTTATCAAGCATATAAACACATTTGATATCTAGACATGTTCCACCAAAATATCTTGGCCACCAAAATCATTAACTTTATAAAAATCCTCTAATCTTCATTCATTTGACTGTAACAATTAGACCATCATCAACTTGCAAATACACCGAATCTATGCATGCATGTAACCTTAAGGTTTAATTAAATAAATGTACCCATGAATATATAAAAATTAATACACTTTTAAAGGGACACAATATAGAAACCAATTTTATCTTTATTCATGGAAATATCATTCTTTTACAAAATAGTCCATTCTTGGACTTGAATAACCTTCATGAGGATTTAGAAATATTGATTCATTCTCAGGAATTCCTCTCTCCTCTATGGACATATATTATCCTCTCTCACTCTGACCTTGCATACCACTTCTCTTCATTTTTCAACTTCAAAGTTGGTTGACCCATTAGTTACAAAATAAATTCTTTTCCTTGAACCCAACGTATGGGTAAGGATGATCAATCCAAAACATGACTTTTTTTACTTATTAGTTAACATACATGAATTATAGTTACTCATTAGCCCACTTGACTCATATATTCACTCGTTTCATTCTTTTAACCCTCCTAGGCTTAGTTTAATTATTTGAATTTTTAAATTCTTTTTTTTTGAGGGAAAATGCCAAAAACCCTCAAGACTTAACCTATGACCCCTAGGGACTTCAAATGACATCATACACATGAAATTGAACTTTAAAGGACTCTTAACACACACTAACACCCAACATTGACTATATTTTTACTCCTTAGGACCAAAATGCAAAATTGACAACTTTTAATGTTGATGTTTTTGCATCATATTCCCCAGGAGGTAGAAAAACTTGAGCCTTTAAATTTATTTCTCACATTCCAATTTAAATTTTTAGGATCCTTAATTGTTGCTTGACTATTGTTCATCCTTTCTTTCTCCCTTATCTTTGCTAAGTGCTTGCATTTCTTCCATGTAGCTTTGTCTAATCTTCTTATCCATGCATCTTCTTCCTCCATGAAGTGTTCCAACTATTTTATCTCCATAATTTATATAGTTTTATCTTGTTATAAGTAATTTTTCTCTCCATTATACTTAGTTGTAGACATATAGGTCTGATGATTCTCTCTCATGCTTGTTTCATGTCTTGTTTCCTCATGAATCTTACTTTATTCTTACCTCTTGAATGATGTTTGTTCCTTATTCATGTATAAAATTCCTCCTTGGGATCTAATGGACTCTTTTTTATGTCAACCTTTATCATTTACCACATTTTAATTTCTCTTGCTACCTCTAGTTCACTTTTATTCTCTTTTTGGTGCCTTTGTCTACCATCTTGCTCACTATGTAAGAACAACTTCTCATTCATTTCTTTCTCACTATAGTACAATGTTATTTTGAATCTTTTTGGATTTTCACATCCATGTTTAAAAAATAAAAACTAATCTTTAGCTTTACCCATGAAATATCTCACCTTGTTCATATGCCATTTCCTTGCTTGATTACTTGCATGCTTGCACAACTTATTATGCTTTACTTTGTTGTTCCTTTCTTGAGTTTTATTGGGTTTCATATTTGACCTTTACCTACTGTAAGTCATCTATTTATAACCTATTGGATGGGATAAACATGTCCTCCAACATTTTCATCTCTTCTTTCAACTTTTTTGCATCAATCTCCTCAAAATCTTCATCAAATCTTGGTGTACATTGTTCCTCATTATCTTAGGAAGCTTGTCCTTTATCTTATCCTTATATTCCCTCATTTTTTAGATTCATATAAACCTCTTCATGCTGCATACCATTCTTATCTAACACAATTTGAGGTACATCTTCCTCAACTTTCCTTACTACACACCCATTCATCAATTTCATGGTTTCCATATACAAGATATCTTCACTATTAGAATCAAATTCAAACATATCATCACATACCACATTGGAAATAAAATCTTGAAAATACACATCTTATATTAAGCATTCATTATCTTGTTCACACGGTTTTAACTTCATCTCACTTTTTTGGTTTGCATGAATTATCTCTCTTGCTATCTTTGTAGACTTTTCATCTCCATCTACCTTCATGTTTGCTTGGACTATACTTATATCATGGTCTTCTTGTGATTTTTACATGTTCTTTGCTACCCTTTTTTTGTTTTGTACCTTATTGAGCTACCACTTAATTTTCATTTCATCCCTTACATGCTTCTTTATTTGGTCATCTATTATGCATTTTTGATTTACTTTGTCTCTTGTGCTTTGCTTCCATACTTGTGCTTGCTTTCCACCTATACCTTTGCTTTTTTTGACATATTTTTTGAGGTTATCCTCTTTCTTGTCATAAATTTTTCATTTCATCCACTCAGACCATACATATCCATGCATGTGTTCTCTTTTTAATGGTTTTAGTCTATCATTCTTTCGCTCAATTTGCATATCAGCATTTTCTTCTTGACATATGTAATCAAAATCAATGTTTAAACATTATTTTACCTCCAAATACAATTATTTCAAGATTTTATTTTTCTTTATGTCTTCATGAATGATATTCAAATATTATTAGGTGACCTTAATGTTATCTTGGTATACCATCTCCTTTGTTTCATATAGTATTCATGGCAATACATCATATAACTCCTCTTTATCTTCAACATGTGATATGCCTTCAAACACCTTCACTGTCTTCTTCAAGAGGTTCTTTCTCTTTCTCATTCTCTTTCCACTTGATTTGTGTTGTTATTAACCCATTATTAATCAAATTTAAGGCCTCATGATTGGGCTTCACCACTTTCTTCTTCATACCTACAAACACAAACTTAAAATTAATTTTTGCATATAAAAATAGAGACCATATAGTCTCCTTAAATGTCATTGGCATAGACATTGTAAATATTCTCAACTCATCTTATTCATGTAATATTCTTTGAAATTTTTTCACTTTCTTGTTCTCCTCAATGAGAACCATATTATCTACTTATTTATCTTGTTTATTATTTAGAAACATCTCTCTTATCATGCCTCTTTGGGATATCTTCTCTCTATTTTTATCATTCTTGAAGACACCTTTCTTGTGCCTTATTCTCCTCACAAGTGACTCTAGTGGCCACTTCACCTTTTTAATCATACTACAACCACTCCATTGGCTATATTTTTCTCTTTCCCCAAATCTCTTCTTATATCTTATATCTTATGTCTTATATATTCTATTTCTTTTTCTATATTCATCTCCTCCATTCTTCTTTATTTTGTTGGCATATTTATACCTTTATCCTAGAAAGTATTTAAAAATTACCTCTTATACCTCTATTAGGTATTTAATCTTCCTTGAGTTATCTATTTATATCTCTTATTATCCTTCTTGACTCTCTTTTGGAGTGTTCTTTATTTCCTCTTCTTTCTTGGAGCTTTAATTCTATCTTTTCCTCTATCATTTCTAGTCTTCTCTTGAATAAATTCTTGTCCTTATCAAAGGAATTTGGGGATATTATTTTATCTATCCTCAATATAGTATTCCTCTATGATGACATCAATGGATCAGACCTACAACCTCCTCTTCTCCCTCAACACCCTGTACGGTTACCTCTCATGCACATCTCATAGTATGCTATCTTTATCTCAAATCAATAATTTCCAAAGAAATCAACACAATATTTAACAAATAATACCTTTCCTTGATATAATAATAAATTATGTATAGTAATTTGGATATTTTTTTCAAAACATCATCAATCTGGTTCTTTATCCAACTTGTCAATTGCATTTGATGATTGGTCATTCAATCATTTCATGCCTCATTCAAACTTGTTCCTAGATTCTTCAGCTTATTATTTTTTGAACACATGTACCTATTTATTTTTATCTTAAAAACACTTATTTATGGCCAAAATATTCGTTAAATTACTCACAACTCATATCCTATCTTATTAATTCATATTTTCCTTCAACTACCCCTCTCACTCTTACTAGGTTCCACTAGGTAACCTTTCAATAGATTCCAAGAGTCAGATCTTATTTTATGATTAAATTAATTAAATTAATGTCATATATATATTATTTATTAATATTATCACACTTTTTATATTCCCTTTCAAGGGTTAAAACAATCTATTCCATTCCTTTTGTACCATAAGATCACAATACACCACTTATGCTTATATCAATATTTTTAGGTTTTTCCTCTTTGTTTGATTAAATTGTGTATTTTATTGAATATTTAGGAACATTTTAGGTCACCATATGTCACATTTAAAATCCTCACAAAGTTACAACACTTTAATATCTCCTAGTTAACACTTGCTTTGTTAGAAACCTCCAAACTAGGCCTAATTAGGCCTAATACAAACCCTCTATAGTCAAATCCACACCTGTACAATTCATAAAAGTTTTAAACCACTTAAATAAGTTATAAAACATATAAATATGAAATATTAAATTTTTTTAGATTATTTATATGGTCACTTCTCTCAAAATCTCCTAGACCCTAGTTTTAGGGTTTCTTGACACTATATAGGCTCAGAGCCTATAAAATTACATATATTTTATTGTACAGGCTTTCAAAGACCCAAATCACTTCCATAAGCTATATTTTCACCAAATAAAACATTTTAAATCACCTGGAGTCTTTTTTCCATCCTTATCTTTCTCAAAAACACAAATATACAGAAACTTGTGTAAGCTTTCTTAACTGTGTAGGGGTTTTCTTGAACTATGTTACTTTATAAAGATTTTAAACTAATAAATGGTAACCTAAAATATTAATTCAAATTTAAAAAATTATAAAAATAAATTATCATTAAATTATATTATTTTTTTTTCTCTATAGATTATTATCCAACTCTCCAATCAAATGTCAACAAGGGTTTCAACTTATGTGAAGGGCTTCTCTTAATCTATCCTCCTTCATAACATTTAAATATTTCTTGGTTGATATATTGACCTTAATAAAAATATATACATACTTTAAATAAATTATCATAATGATCATTCAATACTTATTTATTTTTCTCCAAAGATCAAGTAGTCACATTAAGGATTGACTATGTCAACTAACATACACCTATGCAAAACAGGGGTCTAGATGATATACCTGTAATTGTTCAAACATAGAAACTTGTCTATAATATATTAATGGTAGAGTATCACTCCTATTATATGTAATTATCCAAATAATAATTCACTCGTACATTCAATCCTTAATGCTTCAAAACCTATTTCTCATGGACTGTGTGTCCAAACCAAGGAACAACTATTATAAACATTTAGTTATCTAGTGTCTTTTTACAAATGATGTCTTCTCCTTATAAATTATTATTAAATATTTATATATCATAAGAAAATTAATAAATCATTTTATTTTTATTCAATACTTTATTAAAACATTTAAATCCTCCCACACTATTTGAGCATGGGACATAACCTTGCATTCACAAGATTCTTACCAATAGGACTGCATATTATCATTTAACAACTGTTTAACTCCAGATCTAAGTATTGTATTCCACTTAAACATGGTTTATATGAACAATACCAACATAATTCAAAATATTTCCACAAGAACCATTATAGAGTTATCACTTACCACTTTCTTAAGAGAATATTGACCAAGAAAACAGGGTCCAGGGACTTTATTGGCATAACCTTTGTGTTTCTCCTTTTTGAACCATTTATCA